>JAWHQI010000741.1:0-265492 GCA_033032865.1 Dactylorhiza incarnata
GGGGGGGGGGGGGGGGGGGGGGGGGGGCTTGAAGGGCAATGAAGATCTTAAAAGAGTCATCGCCAGAAAACTCAAGGGCTTCTTCTTGTCTCAATGCCTACAAGTCTATTCAAATGGAGGTCTGCCCCCCACTTGTTGAGGAGAGTGTTCTGGTAACTGCGTCATGCTGATTCCTAGACGAGCGAATGAAAATGCTTGATTTGGGGCACACAAATTACCTATTTTGAGGTTATGACGAGTTTGTCAAGGGTCACCTTGGGCAACCTCCCTGGGGCGGTGGCGGCCGGTGATCGCTGCCGACGATGGATGATGGTGGCGCGCCTTGCGGAGCAGGGATGAGCGGGAGTGCCACCTGAGGAGCAGGGATGATCAGGAGTGATCTTTGCGGAACAGGCGAGAGCGCTCCCCGCGGAACAGACGAGAGCGATATCGCTACCAGCGGAAATGGCGAGAGCGGGAGCGCTCCCCGCGGAACAGGCGGGAGCAATAGCGCTCCCTGCGGAGCAGGCGCGAGCGGGAGCGCTTCATGCGAAGCAGAGGAGAGCAGGAGGGCTCCTTGCGGAACGGGTGAGAGCGGGTGCTTCTCGCGGAAATGGCGAGAGCGGGAGCGCTCCCCGCGGAACACGCGGGAGCGATAGTGCTCCATGCAGAGTAGGCACGAGTGGGAGCGCTTCCTGCGGATCAGGCGAGAGCAAGACGGGTCCCTGCAGAACAGACGGGAGCGCTCCCCGTGGAGCAGCGAGAGCGAGAGCGCTTCTAGCGTGGCAGGAGCGAGCAGGGGCGCTTCCCGCGGAACAGGTGGTAGTAGTTGCGCGAAGGTACTTAGCATCGGGATTAAGACCTGCCATTAATGTTGATGCCGCTCTGCGTGTCCGAGCGAGGCCGCGATGAGAAACACTCGGTTCGGCTCAACCCGAACTCATTTAGGGGAACCCATCAATTTTATTAATCTATATTAAAAAATATGTTTACTTATAAATACAAAATTAAGACATTTTTTTAAGTAAAAGTGGACGAATCAAATGTTTTGAGGCCTATAAAAGTAGAAGATCAATCCCATCAGAAAACCTAAAGGCCCGTTTATTGAATGGAATTAGAATTGAATTTAAGAATTGTGATGAATTCCAAGTCATTGACTGGAATTCTAATTATATGTTAGGCCCAACAATGTGATTAAGCATGCAGAATTGGAATTTATCAATTCTACTGATGGTAATAGGTAAATATGTAGTCGAATATTAGATCGGCGAACCGTCACCGCTAGCAGTTTCTAAGTGATTTTCAAATATTTAGGGACTACTATTCGTCAAATTTTATTTTTTCATGGTGACATCAACCACCAAAGATTGCAAGGGAGCTGACAATTGGATCGAAGATCCGTCACCGTCACTGATCTTAGAATGACTAGAATAAGCTTCCTTAAAATTTCAAGGATTATCAGTAGCCTTAAGATTTGAAGAGATTCGAAGATCGGATTACTAACCAATGGCTATCACAAAACGATGAGAAGAAGTTTTCCTAAAATTTTGACATCGGTCCAATAACTATTAATTTTTGCAGTAATTACAATATAGCGCCAAAATACTGGAAGATGCACTGGCCAGATCAACAAAATGACACCACCAAAAGTGTTTAGGCGACGAAAGTTTCTCGGACATCCCTTGCTTGATTCAGAAGAGTCCCTAGGGGCCACCACTTCCTAGATGTTGCAAACCTCGGGAGGAGTTTCTTACTGAACTCCTTGAAGGAGTTTATAGACTGGGATGGTAGCATATAGAAACAATCTGAGTCTTCCCCTCCGGGGTCATAGATAGCAACTTACGGAAGATGCCATCGAAGAGGCTCTAGAGAGAGGTTGCAGATTCAGAAGCTTACAGAGGGTGGATGAGGTCTTCTCTCCGAGTCAAATGAGATTGATGGAGTAAGGACTCCTCCTGAGGTTTACAACATACAAAAAGTGTCCGGTGGCCCCCATGCATTCTTCCGAATCAAGCAAAAAATGCTCAAGCTTGCATTCTTGGAACCATGATCCTTTTCATTTGAGTCCAAATGGATTGTATCCATTTCACAGTCCAGATTTATTTGAGGATGATCCGACGAGTTTACTAATTAATCCCATCTTTTATATTTTCATTTAATTGAAAAATTGTGCACCTTTAGATTAAGTGGGAATTAATCTTGGTCATGAAACGCACCTCTATTCTTGCATTGTAATTTAATGATATCTAAACCTCATTGAGTTGACTAAATGTAACAATCTAATTGACTTTTATGAATTAATGAGATATTAAAGCAAAATAATAATAATTTTTGTTTAAAGTAGGTCAATATTTACCTAATTCCACTTAAATTTTGTTATACAATGATATCCAAACTCATTTTATATCAATTAATGATTCTAAACCACCAGCCTCGATGCAAGAGGAACTACCTCAGCAAGAGGCGTTGACATTGGGCTGGGCGCCGGCGATGACCGGCACACCGGGCAGGTGGGCCGCAGCCGCAGCCACGGGTCCACGCATTTCTCGTGAAACAGATGCCCGCACTCCGGTAGAAGCCGCAGCACCTCGTCGTCGTCCCCATAGTCGGCGAGGCAGACCGAGCAGCAGGAGCCGGCGACCCTCGGATCCCGATGCTTGGCCTCGGCGTAGGTCACCTTCGGACAGCTCTTGAGAGCAGCGTCGTCGAGCCCGGCCGTGTCGTTGAGCCCCGACTGGATGCTGATGTCGTCATCTTCTTGCCGGCGGCTGCGGCGAGGATGCAGAGCGTTGGCGGCGGCGGCGGCTCTAACGCAGAAGTAGTAGAGGAGGGTGATGGTTGTGATGAGGAGGAGGATGGCGATTGAGATTCCCAGGGCGTAACCCAACTTGCCGACATATTGCTGGGTGGAAGAAGCGGCTGCCGGAGAGCCGATGAGCTCAGAGATGCCCCCGGTGCTCATTGAGCCGACCACTGATCAGGATCTTCTATGAGGGGTGGGTTTTTAATTATTTATAATTAACCCTTACATAAAAAAAAAAATATATATATATATATATATATATATATATACACACGTGACCGTGCACGGAGGCTCCTGTGCCCCGCGCGACAGTACCCGTCCCCGGATTTATTTTAATTTTTTGATTTAATTTTTTTAAATAATTTTATTTTTTAAAATTATTTCGTTTTTTTTTTTGCATTTTTTTAAATAAATTGTTTTTTAGTTTTTATAATTATTTATACGGTATTTTATTATAATTTTTCGGAAAAAAAATCTACGCAGGTGGTCTGCGAATAATCAATTGGCGCAAAACTGTTTAGCTATTCGCAGACTACGGTGGTCTGCGTATAGCCAACTAGCGCAAAACTGAAAGGCTATTCGCAGACCACCTGCGAATGAATATGATCATTTGGATCTTGATCCGACGGCTCGTGTTCGTTTGTCGACCATGTTACGTCATAAGATGATATATTTATATATCTGTATAGATATAGGGTGGGACTTGGGAGAGGGGTCAACCAAAACAAGAAATATTTAGGGTACAAAAATAAGATGCTGGTGAGATCTAACTTGTCCCTCACATAGCTAAATTTTTTTCAACCACAACTAAACAATTGTAGCATATTTAGATAGAAATCTTAATTTCGATTAGATATTTTTTAACATAGTATATTAAAAAAATTGAACTTTTTATCAAACGGGTGCAAGGGAGCGGGGGAGAATTGAGCTTTTATGATTCCGGATAATGTTATTTATTTATTGAAAGTAAACTTCTCCTAGCTCCCTTGCACAAGCCAAATTTCTGCATACTTCCTCCCTATAAAAATCTGGGGACGGGTTGGGCGAGTGTTTTAGTAGTTTTAATTTTTTATTATGACTATTTATACATGTGATTAGCTGGGCGTTAGCTCACTTCAAAACTCAACACTCCCCCTTGAAGTGAGCTCCGGGAACAACTCCAAGCAACGAGCGAAGCCTCCGGAAAGGCCCCGCAGATAGGAGCTTCGTGAATATATCCGCAAGATTGTCTTCGCTCCGCACATGCTCCACTGTGATCAAGCCACCCAGCACCTTCTCTCTGATGAAGTGATGCTCGATCTCTATGTGCTTGGTCCTTGCATGACACACTGGATTGGTTACCAGTTTCAATGCACTCTCATTGTCCCCGCGTAGCACAGTAGGTCCGCTGACCTCCTCGTCCACATCCTCCACTAGTCTCCTTAGCCAGACACACTCCTGAGCTGCTAAGGACGACGCCTTGTACTCGGCCTCCGTGCTAGGAAGGGAAATAGAGTCCTGCTTCTTGCTACACCACGAGATAGCAGCAACTCCACACAAAAACACGTACCCTGATGTCGACTTGCGATCATCAGCGTTACCTCCGTAGTCTGCATCCGTGTACCCATGCAGCTTGAAGTCAGACTCCTCTTCATAGGACAACCCCATCTCAAGGGTTCCCTTCACGTACTTCAGTATCCCCTTGGCTGTCTCCAGATGAGGCTTCCGCGGCTCCTGCATGTACTGACTAACTCGGCCGACAGCAAAGGCGATGTCCGGTGTACAACCCCCATATTTGCCGAGCTGGTATGATCAGCCCGGACTCAGGCAGATCAAGGTGAACAAGGAAAGTGCCCGCTCGGGAGCGCCCGAAATCAGCCAAGGCACAAACGGATCCGGACAAGAGGAAAAGGGTGCGGCAGGACCGAAAGGGGAGCACCCACTCGCCCGTTGGGGGCGAGTGGGGAAGCGCCACACTCGCCCCTTAGGGACGAGTGGGGGAACGCCCACTCGCCCCATGGGGGCGAGTGGGGGAGTGCCCACTCGCCCCTTGGGGGCGAGTGGGGGAGTGCCCACTCGCCCCTTGGGGGCGAGTGGGGGAGCACTCCATAAAGGCGAGTGGGGTGAGCACCCGCTCCCCTCTCCTCTTTCCCCTGCGCGTGAGTGGGAGTAGTGCCCACTCGCCCCCCCTATTTTTGGGTAAAGACCCTTCTCACCTCTCTCTTCACCTGCCCGGATGTTTTCGCAGGGGTGCAGATAGTATTTTCAAACAGCAGGATTGCGCTATCCGCAGACCATTTCCAGGAATTCTATAAATAGACCCCCATGGGCACCTTGGGGAGGGTTGGCATCTCCTTACCCCCACCCCCCTTAGTGTGTTCGGTTAGCTAGTGACCCTGCCCTCCGTTCGCCAAGTCTTTCAGGCCAACAGTCAGGTGTTGCGAGTGCTCTCCGAGGTGCCCATGCTCAGCATTGGCTTGGGAGGGAAGATCTTCGGGTCTTTCGGGTTAGTGGCGGGACCTCCTCGCTGCAGCTCGCGGGGTCTGTTTTCACCTGAATCCACCAGTAGAGAGGTTCTTAGGCTCTAAGTGACTAGCCGTTCGACTTTACCTGAGATAAGTAAGGGCAAGTTGTCTACCCCTATTTTCGAACGCTGAAGCCGGGAAACTGGTTTCAACATTCTGGTGCGGTGAGCGTGGAACGCAGCTTGTTCGGAAAAACCCCAAGTAGGTCGAATGGCTGGAAGTGAAGAGCTAGAGAACCCACCCCCTCCCGGCGACTACGTAAGGAAAAGCGACTTCCATGAGTTCAAGAAGACGATCATGGAGACCTTGCGCTCTGCACTCACCCCCACAGGCGAGTGCTCGACTCCGCCGGTACCTATCCTCACCTCACCTACTCTAGGTGAGACGACACCAGCATGGCGACTTGATAAGGAAGCGCGGGTGGAGGAGGATAGAACTCTTCAGGCGAGGGTGCTGTTTCCTAGCCCGGCTAGTGCTCTGCACCTAGGGGAGGAGGCACGACGAGTGATGCCCATCCGCCAGGTGGGAAGGGGAAGCCCTTTCTGCAAGTTGATCCTGACCGCCCCGGTTCCGGAAGGGTTTAGGGAGCCGGTCATGTCCCACTACGCAGGCAAAGATGACCCTCAGGATCACCTCCAGTGGTTTGAGGATGCTATGTCCATCAGGCAGGTGACCGGCGCCTTCAAGTGTAGGTTGTTCGCCATCTCCTTTCAGGAGAAAGCTAGAGATTGGTTCCATCAACTTCCTCCCGGATCCATCTATAGTTTCGAGGACTTGAAACGGAGTTTCCTGTTAAGGTTCTCTACGTCCAAAAAGAGGAGGAAGGGGGCGGAGGCCCTCTTCCTGATCAAGCAGAGGTCGGAAGAGTCGCTAGGAAGCTACGTGGATCGGTTCCAAGAAGAGGTCCTTCTCGTCAATGAGGTCCCTGGACACACTTTGCAACTTGCGCTTACCCTCGGGTTGCGGCAGGGGTTGTTTCGCATGGGCTTGTCCCGGGACCCTCCTCTGTCTTACGAGGAGTTGATGGAGCGGGCAGGACGGGAGATCGAAGTGGAGGCAACAAACCCGGAGTTCGCGGCTAAGATGACCAAGTGGACGGAAGGCGGAGAGAAGTCAGGGTGGAGACCCCAGCCACCGGTCAACCGACCGGCGTGGAGGCCGGCAGGAGAACTCACTCGGTGAGGCGAGATGTTCATATTGACTAAGGCCCCGAGAAGAGACCGCTGACCGGGCTTGTTCATGCCGGCAGGGCAGGAGAACTCACTTGGCGAGGCGAGGTGATTCATGTTGGTTAAGGCCCCGAGAAGAGACCGCTGACCGGGCTTGTTCATGCCGGCAGGGCAGGAGAACTCACTCGGTGAGGCGAGATGTTCATATTGACTAAGGCCCCGAGAAGAGAGCGCTGACCGGGCTTGTTCATGCCGGCAGGGCAGGAGAACTCACTCGGTGAGGCGAGATGTTCATATTGATTAAGGCCCCGAGAAGAGACCGCTGACCGGGCTTGTTCATGCCGGCAAGGCAGGAGTACTCACTCGGCGAGGCGAGGTGATTCATGTTGGTTAAGGCCCCGAGAAGAGACCGCTGACCGGGCTTGTTCATGCCGGCAGGGCAGGAGAACTCACTCGGTGAGGCAGATGTTCATATTGACTAAGGCCCCGAGAAGAGACCGCTGACCGGGCTTGTTCATGCCGGCAGGGCAGGAGAACTCACTCGGTGAGGCGAGATGTTCATATTGATTAAGGCCCCGAGAACAGACCGCTGACCGGGCTTGTTCATGCCGGCAGGGCAGGAGAACTCACTCGGCGAGGCGAGGTGATTCATGTTGGTTAAGGCCCGAGAAGAGACCGCTGATCGGGCTTGTTCATGCCGGCAGGGCAGGAGAACTCACTCGGTGAGGCGGATGTTCATATTGATTAAGGCCCCGAGAAGAGACCGCTGACCGGGCTTGTTCATGCCGGCAGGGCAGGAGAACTCACTCGGCGAGGCGATGTGATTCATGTTGGTTAAGGCCCCGAGAAGAGACCGCTGACCGGGCTTGTTCATGCCGGCAGGGCAGGAGAACTCACTCGGTGAGGCAGATGTTCATATTGATTAAGGCCCCGAGAAGAGACCGCTGACCAGACTAGTTGAAGCTGGCAGGGCAGGAGAACTCACTCGGAGAGGCGGATGGAAATTTGGTTAAGGCCCCAAGAAGAGACCGCTGATCAGGCTAGTTGAAGCTGGCAGGACAGGAGAACTCACTCGGAGAGGCAGATGGAATTTCAGTTAAGGCCCCGGGAAGAGACCGCTGACCTCGCTAGTTGAAGCTGGCAGGACAGGATAACTCACTCGGAGAGGCAGATGGAATTTCGGTTAAGGCCCCGAGAAGAGACCGCTGACCAGGCTCTCACTAGCTGGCAGGGCAGGTTGACCTCTTGGAGGGGTAAGTAATTTCTGCTCTGGGATAGTTCCGCTGACCGAGCTAGTTGATGCCGGCAGGGCAGGAGAATTCACTCGGAGAGGCATAAAGTCGAAAAGTCGGAAGAGACGGTTAAGGCCTCCACCTCCAGCTGAGCTCGACTCCCTGGAAGGTGTTGATTTGTATCCACCTCCAGCTGAGCTCGACTCCCTGGAAGGTGTTGATTTGTATCCACCTCCAGCTGAGCTCGGCTCCCTGGAATGTGTTGATTTGTATCCACCTCCAGCTGAGCTCGGCTCCCTGGAAGGTGTTGATTTGTATCCACCTCCAGCTGAGCTCGGCTCCCTGGAAGGTGTTGATTTGTATCCACCTCCAGCTGAGCTCGGCTCCCTGGAAGGTGTTGATTTGTATCCACCTCCAGCGGAGCTCGGCTCCCTGGAAGGTGTTGATTTGTATCCACCTCCAGCTGAGCTCGGCTTCCTGGAAGGTGTTGATTTGTATCCACCTCCAGCTGAGCTCGACTCCCTGGAAGGTGTTGATTTGTATCCACCTCCAGCTGAGCTCGGCTCCCTGGAAGGTGTTGATTTGTATCCACCTCCAGCTGAGCTCGACTCCCTGGAAGGTGTTGATTTGTATCCACCTCCAGCTGAGC
Source organism: Dactylorhiza incarnata (assembly GCA_033032865.1). NCBI lineage: Eukaryota > Viridiplantae > Streptophyta > Magnoliopsida > Asparagales > Orchidaceae > Dactylorhiza > Dactylorhiza incarnata. The sequence goes on from JAWHQI010000741.1 coordinate 8,337, forward strand.
TCGGCTCCCTGGAATGTGTTGATTTGTATCCACCTCCAACTGAGCTCGGCTCCCTGCAAGGTGTTGATTTGTATCCACCTCCAGCTGAGCTCGGCTCCCTGGAAGGTGTTGATTTGTATCCACCTCCAGCTGAGCTCGGCTCCCTGGAAGGTGTTGATTTGTATCCACCTCCAGCGGAGCTCGGCTCCCTGGAAGGTGTTGATTTGTATCCACCTCCAGCTGAGCTCGGCTTCCTGGAAGGTGTTGATTTGTATCCACCTCCAGCTGAGCTCGACTCCCTGGAAGGTGTTGATTTGTATCCACCTCCAGCTGAGCTCGGCTCCCTGGAAGGTGTTGATTTGTATCCACCTCCAGCTGAGCTCAGCTCCCTGGAAGGTGTTGATTTGTATCCACCTCCAGCTGAGCTCGGCACCCTGGAAGGTGTTGATTTGTATCCACCTCCAGCTGAGCTCGGCTCCCTGGAGGGTGTTGATTTATTTCCACTTTCAGGTGAGCTCGGCTCCCTAGAGGGTGTTGATTTGTATCAACTTCCTGGTGAGCTCGGCTCCCTGGAAGATGTTAAGTTATTTCCACCTCCAGCTGAGCTCGGCTCCCTGGAAGGTGTTCATTTGTATCCACTTCCTGGTGAGCTCGGCTCCCTAGAAGATGTTAAGTTCTTTCCACTTTCAGGTGAGCTCGGCTCCCTGTAAGGTGTTAAGATATTTCCACTTTCAGGTGAGCTCGGCTCCCTGGAGGGTGTTGATTTGTATCCACTTCCTGGTGAGCTCGGCTCCCTGGAAGATGTTAAGTTATTTCCACCACCAGCTGAGCTCGGCTCCCTGGAAGGTGTTCATTTGTATCCACTTCCTGGTGAGCTCGGCTCCCTAGAAGATGTTAAGTTATTTCCACTTCCAGGTGAGCTCGGCTCCCTGGAAGGTATTAAGATATTTCCACTTCCAGGTGAGCTCGGCTCCCGGGAAGGTGTTAAGATATTTCCACTTCCAGGTGAACTCGGTTCCCTGGAAGGTGTTAAGTTATTTCCACTTCCCGGTGAGCTCGGCTCCCTGGAAGATGTTAAGTTATTTCCACTTCCAGGTGAGCTCGGCCCCCTGGAAGGTGTTAAGTTATTTCCACTTCCAGGTGAGCTCGGCTCCCTGGAAGGTGTTAGCTAGGTTGTTTCCACCTCCAGCTGAGCTCGGCTGCCTGGAAGGTGTTGATTTGTATCCACCTCCAGCTGAGCTCGGCTCCCTGGAGGGTGTTGATTTGTATCCACCTCCAGCTGAGCTCGGCTCCCTGGACGGTGTTGATTTGTATCCACCTCCAGCTGAGCTCGGCTCCCTGGAAGGTGTTGATTTGTATCCACCTCCATCTGAGCTCGGCTCCCTGGAAGGTGTTGATTTGTATCCACCTCCAGCTGAGCTCGGCTCCCTGGAAGGTGTTGATTTGTATCCACCTCCAGCTGAGCTCGGCTCCCTGGAAGGTGTTGATTTGTATCCACCTCCAGCTGAGCTCGGCTCCCTGGAGGGTGTTGATTTGTATCCACCTCCAGCTGAGCTCGGCTCCCTGGAGGGTGTTGATTTGTATCCACCTCCAGCTGAGCTCGGCTCCCTGCAAGGTGTTGATTTGTATCCACCTCCAGCTGAGCTCGGCTCCCTGGAAGGTGTTGATTTGTATCCACCTCCAGATGAGCTCGGCTCCCTGGAAGGTGTTGATTTGTATCCACCTCTAGCTGAGCTCGGCTCCCTGGAAGGTGTTGATTTGTATCCACCTCCAGCTGAGCTCGGCACCCTGAAAGGTGTTGATTTGTATCCACCTCCAGCTGAGCTCGGCTCCCTGGAGGGTGTTGATTTATTTCCACTTTCAGGTGAGCTCGGCTCCCTGAAGGGTGTTGATTTGTATCCACTTCCTGGTGAGCTCGGCTCCCTGGAAGATGTTAAGTTATTTCCACCTCCAGCTGAGCTCGGCTCCCTGGAAGGTGTTCATTGTATCCACTTCCTGGTGAGCTCGGCTCCCTTGAGGGTGTTGATTTGTATCCACTTCCTGGTGAGCTTGGCTCCCTGGAAGATGTTAAGTTATTTCCACCTCCAGCTGAGCTCGGCTCCCTGGAAGGTGTTCATTTGTATCCACTTCCTGGTGAGCTCGACTCCCTAGAAGATGTTAAGTTATTTCCACTTCCAGGTGAGCTCGGCTCCCCTGGAAGGTGTTAAGATATTTCCACTTCCAGGTGAGCTCGGCTCCCGGGAAGGTGTTAAGATATTTCCACTTCCAAGTGAACTCGGTTCCCCGGAAGGTGTTAAGTTATTTCCACTTCCTGGTGAGCTCGGCTCCCTGGAAGATGTTAAGTTTATTTCCACTTCCAGGTGAGCTCGGCTCCCTGGAAGGTGTTAAGTTATTTCCACTTCCAGGTGAGCTCGGCTCCCTGGAAGGTGTTAGGTTGTTTCCACATCCAGTTGAGCTCAGCTCCTTGGAAAGTGTTGAGTTTCCTCCCACCCATGCTCCGACTACTCGCATCACTTCCCGAGCGCGCAGCAATATCAGCAGGTCCTCGGCCCCGCAACCTATCTCACCACATCGACTCGCTCAAGTGTATTCGAGAGACTAAGACCTCGATGCGCAGCCATATGTGAGAGGTTGGTTTGCGCAGGAGCAAAGCATGCGAACTTATGCAGGCATGATCGTGCGTGGCAGCCCTCTTAAAAGGAAAGTCGGATCCTTACGGTCGTATGAGCCGAAGGTAAGGTCGCACGCGGTGTCGCCAAGGGATCCGCCTTCGACCCAAGAGAGACGTTGAGCGAAAAAAGAGTTTTCATACTTGTGTATAACTTAAGGCAATGTATCTTTTACAATAGTCACGCGACACAACGCGAGAAAGGGTGGAGGAATGTTTCCTGGCCAGAGCAAGGGGCTCCGCCAGGTCACCCCCGATTCCTCCCAAGAGAGCCTTAAAGCAGATCTAGAAACCCTAAGGAGGGATCGTTTTGTTCAGGAGGTAGGAAGGGGGAAAAGCTCTCAAGAAGGTGCTCCACTCCCCCCTTTAGGGGTTCTTTGTTTCCAAGTTCTCTTGTAAAGCCCCTCGGAGACTCTCGGGAAGGTTCACCTGCTCGTCAAATACGCGGGTTGGACTTTCTTTCCGAGCTTGAGGCAAGCTCGAAAAGAGCGGGGATTGTGTACAACCCCCATATTTGCCGAGCTGGTCTGATCAGCCCGGACTCAGGCAGATCAAGGTAAACAAGGAAAGTGCCCGCTCGGGAGCGCCCGAAATCAGCCAAGGCACAAACGGATCCGGACAAGAGGAAAAGGGTGCGGCAGGACCGAAAGGGGAGCACCCACTCGCCCGTTGGGGGCGAGTGGGGAAGCGCCCACTCGCCCCTTAGGGACGAGTGGGGGAAACGCCCACTCGCCCCATGGGGGAGAGTTGGCCACTTGCCCCTTAGGGGGCGAGTGGGGGGAGTGCCCACTCGCCCCTTGGGGGCGAGTGGGGGAGCACTCCATAAGGGCGAGTGCCCACTCGCCCCCTTGCGGGCGAGTGGGGTGAGCACCCGCTCCCCTCTCCTCTTTCCCCTGCGCGTGAGTGGGAGTAGTGCCCACTCGGCCCCCCTATTTTTGGGTAAAGACCCTTCTCACCTCTCTCTTCACCTGCCCGGATGTTTTCGCAGGGGTGCGGATAGTATTTTCAAACAGCAGGATTGCGCTATCCGCAGACCATTTCCAAGAATTCTATAAATAGACCCCCATGGGCACCTTGGGAGGGTTGCATCTCCTTAGCCCCACCCCCCTTAGTGTGTTCGGTTAGCTAGTGACCCTGCCTTCCGTTCGCCAAGTCTTTCAGGCCAACGGTCAGGTGTTGCGAGTGCTCTCCGAGGTGCCCAGGCTCAGCATTGGCTTGGGAGGGGAAGATCTTCGGGTCTTTCGGGTTAATGGCGGGACCTCCTCGCTGCAGCTCGCGGGGTCTGTTTTCACCTGAATCCACCAGTAGAGAGGTTCTTAGGCTCTAAGTGACTAGCCGTTCGACTTTACCTGAGATAAGTAAGGGCAAGTTGTCTACCCCTATTTTCGAACGCTGAAGCCGGGTAACTGGTTTCAACATCCGGCCTCGTGATAGTCAAGTAGATAAGACTCCCCATCAGTGCCCGAAAGATCTTCGGATCAGGAAGAAATCCTCTCTTCTTCCTTCCGAAGCTTCAGCCCAGCCTCCAGAGGAACGGAACTGCACTTCCCCTCCTTCATGCCGAATCTTTCGACGATCCTCTCGGCATACGCCCTCTGGGAAACATACAGCCCGCCTCTTCTCTTCTCAACTTGGAGGCCAAGGAAATGGTGCAGTTCATCAAGATCCTTCATCTTGAATCGTATGGAAAGCTGTTGTCTCAGCGTCGCGACCTCCTCAGGGTTGTTCCCTGTCACGATCATGTCGTCGACGTACATCAGCACCAACACGTGAAGACCTCCACTCTTCTTCACGAACATGCTAGAGTTTGAGTCTGAGGCATCATAGCCGCAGAACTGCAAGTACTCCGCATTCTTTCCATACCAGGCTCTCAGCGCCTGTTTCAACCCGTAGAGGGCCTTCTTCAGCTTGCAGACGTGATGTGGAAGTGACTTGGACACGTATCCAGGTGGTTGAACCATGAATATGTCTTTGTCAATCTCTCCATACAGGAACGCGTTCTTCACATCAAGCTGTCACAGCTTCCAACCTCGGCACGCCGCCAGAGCGATGATCGTCCTCACCGACGTCGTCTTTGCGACAGGACTAAATGTCTCCTCGTAGTCCTCTCCGTAGGTTTGTGAGAAGCCCCGAGGGACAAGCCTCGTCATGTACCGCTCCACTTCTCCATCCGCTCTCTTTTTAACCTTGGACACCCATTTGCAGGTGACAGGTTTGATGCCCTCCACCATGGGAACCAGGTCCCATGTCTCATTCTTCTCTAAGGCCTCCATTTCCTCGATCATGTCCGCGTCCCACTCCTTGATGCCAGCTGCATCATCAAAGCAGGCAGGTTCCCTCTCATCGAGTGGTCCTTGCGAAGAAGCAGGAGACCAAACTCATGAAGTTCCCCTCCTTATATCGAGCAGGCGGCACGATGGTCCGCTTCGACCTCCTCAAGGCTTGGCCACTATCTACCACTCCGGTAGACTCCTCTGCTTGAGCTCCTCTCTGAACTCCTCTTTGAACTCCTCCTGAAACGGTGCTCTCCCTGCTTCTTGAGTTCGAATCTCCCCTGAGCCAGAAGGCGATGGAGCACTGGGAGATAGCTCCAACTCCACAGTAGGGTCCTCAGTGACCCTCTCTTCCCTGCTAGATTCTCCACTCTCCGGCAGCACCACAGAAGAGACTCCCTGGTATGAGACCAGTTCGTCAAACACTACGTCGCGCGAGACGACGAACTTGTGGGTCTGCAGATCCATGCACTTCCACCCCTTCTTTCGCTCATCATAGCCGATGAAGATACACTTCCTCGTTTTCGACTCCAACTTGGTTCTCTGAGCGTCCGGGACGTGCACGAAGCAGGTAGAACCAAACACTTTCATGTTCCTTCATATGCTTCCAAGGAGACGAACTTGGACATATCTCTGGTGAGATGATGCCCGCAACCGGAATCCACTATCCAGTCGTTCTCGAGGTTGATGGAGGCTAAGACATCGACTGACGTTGCCGTCATCTCTGTCAGGAAACAATTGTCCCCCTCTCTCACCGCCCTGGTGACCTCCACCTCTTCCTCCACCTCTCTGGTGATCTCCCTCCTTGTTAGCAACATGACCGGCCTTCAGATTGGACCGACAGTCCTTTGCCATGTGCCCGTACTTCTTACAGGCAAAGCAAAGGGATCTCCCCATCTCATCGCGCGCAGGGAGGAACTTCCTCCCATCTCCCTGAGAGGACGTTGAAGGTCCATCTCCGGAGTTCTTCTTTCTCTTGTCCCAGGATCTCCTCTTTCCTGAGAACAAAGCCTCGCCATCTCCTACTGAGATGGATACTCCCGCCATCTGCTTCGCCAAGCTCTCCTGTGACGACAGCAGGTTCTCTAGCTCCAGTAAGGAGGGCTGAGTAGCCCACCCTTGCACGGAAGTAACGAAGGGGACATACTCCTTCCTCAAGCCTTGGAGTATGTGCCGCTTCAACTTCGCCTCTAAGATTGGCTCTTCAGGGTCCAAGGCCGAGATCTCCCTGTTGAAGGGGGCGCTCAACTCCCACTCCACGGTTGACTGCAGTCCACCGATCCAACCCCTCTCCACGTGGCAGGAACTCCTCCAGGCCCACTGGCCATCGAGCCCACAGACCCTCTTCTGCCACGTGGCGGGTTGTTGAGGTCGGCGAGGCGTTGCGCTAGCCCGGCCTCGATCCCCCGACCTCCTTCTCCATAAGAGGGGCACTCAACCCCTCCTATCACCCAGCTGCGCTGCAGCGCAGTTGGGTGATAGGAGGGGTTGAGTGCCCCTCTTATGGAGAAGGAGGTCGGGGGATCGAGGCCGGGCAAGCGCAACGCCTCGCCGACCTCAACAAACCCGCCACGTGGCAGAAGAGGGCATGTGTGGCCCGATGGTCAGTGGGCCTGGAGGAGTTCTTGCCACGTGGAGAGGGGTTGGATCGGTGGACTGCAGTCAATCGTGGAGTGGGGGTTGAGCGCCCCCTTCAACACTCCCCACACAGGTTCTTCACCTTCAGGAAGAAGGTGGATATCGCCATCTCGCCTTGAGTCGACCTTGCCAACTCATTCTCCAGGAATTGTAGCCGCGCTACATTCTTCTTGTTGAATAACCCATCGAGGGCTATCCAGATCTCAGAAGCTGACTTGCAACCTATGATGTGGTCGAACAAGTCAGGTGAAATGGCTCTCTTCAAGGTGAACTCCGCCTTGGCGTTGGTCTTCCTCCAAGCTCTCACATCTTGACCATTGTCTTCGATTGGAAAGACTTCTGTCTGCTCTTCTCCTCCAACGACCTCCCATAGGTCCTCTCCAAGCAGGTAACTCTCCATGCAAGACTTCCATTTCTTGTATTTGGTCTGGGTGAGCAGCTCAATGCCAAGTCCCCTAGCATACCCTCCTCCGCCGTCCATCTTGGTTGCTCAGTCCTTGTTCCACTATCCCTCTGATACCATGTGAAATATTTTGAAGTCGGAAGAACACGTCAACCAACAGGAGAATAAGGACACCAATAGATGAACACAAGCTTTCATAGCAAATAATACTCGGCAGCTAGTTACAAATGGGCAGGGCTGAATACAAGTTGCATCCAACTTGATTCACGACAGCCAAAAGTAGAAAAGAACTTGGTCACGGACAAGGTCCGCTTCTCCTCCGGAGCACATCGCGCAGGTGATACTCGCTCCTCGCTACCGCCGGCGTTAACGCTAACGCCTAGCGTTAGCTCTGCTCCTCGCAAGCTCGCTGCTCGCACTCCTCAGCTCCTTAGTCGCCACTAGACGAAGCTCGCTACTCGCCACACTCAACGCCCCGCGTTAGCTCCTAACGCCCCGCGTTAACTCGCGAGTAGGTAACTCTCTTGCCGAACTTACTCCAAGTTCGATGCTCGCCTGGAAGCACTCTGGTATCTCTAACTCGCTCAAAGTAGAGGATACTCGCCACTTTCAGAATCGATACTCTGAGAGGGGGGGGGGGGTACCCCTCTATTTATAGGCAAAACATGGGGGGAGGTGCGAGAAGGAGCTAACGCGGGCGTTAGCTTGTAACGCTGGCGTTAGCTCAGCGAGAAGGAGCTAACGCCGGCGTTAGCTCTAACGCCGGGCGTTAGCTCACTTCAAAACTCAACAGTTATTGCCCGCTTGGAATGATTCCGACCGAAGGTTCTGTTCTGTTTTTTCATCTCGTTCGTGAGTAGCTGTTCTTTGTCGTTGATGACATTTGATAACGACAAATCGCCTCATGTGCCTTTCCGGCGCCCGATTTAGTGGTTGCAACCTCTCATCGACTGATTCCAATGGTTGTTGCTCGCTTGGAATGATTCCGACCGAAGGTTCTGTTCTGTTTTTTCATCTCGTTCGTGAGTAGCGGTTCTTTGTCGTTGACGACATTTGATAACGACAAATTGCCTCATGTGCCTTTCCGGCGCCCGATTCAGTGGTTGCAGCCTCTCATCGACTGATTCCAATGGTTGTTACTCCCTTGGACTGATTCCAATGGTTGTTGCTCGCTTGGACTGATTCCAATGGTTGTTGCTCGCTTGGACTGATTCCAACCCAAGCTTCTGTTTTGTTTTTTTCATCTCGTTCGTGAGTTGCTCCACTTTCCCTGTTTTTGAATGTATGTCAAATCTAGTTGTTTCCGATACAAGTCAAATGTATCTTCTCATGGTGGATATGAGCATCACCAGACTACCATCATCTCCATTATGTTTGATTCATGTTTGTTTGCAAATAAAAATTTGGTTTGACATTAACATTATCGATATGACATTAACCTTGAGCTGCCATTAGTTAAAGTAGGTTTGCCCATAACATCACCTATATTTATAAGGTGCATCTATTTGAACATATTATTTGAATAGTACGTCCGATACAACGTTTTGTCCATTTCCTTGGAACTCTACAACTCTTAGCTCTCACTTTGTTGTTTGTCTTTGTTGCTGTTTACTTAATTTATTTTCTGCTGCCTGACTTATTGGCTTCATTCCCCGCCTTAAAGTTGAGGTTTTTAGTTTAGCAAATCTCTAACGAGGGAGAGGCTTTGTTAAAAGATCTACAAGTTGTATTTCTGTTGGGCAGTATTCAACCTGGATCACTCCTTTTTTAACTTGATCTCGTATAAATGGTATCTTAGCCAGATGGATTGTCGATGTATTATCGCAAAATATTATTGTAGGTTTTACTTCTTCTCCCTTTATATATGCTAAGATTCTTCGTAACCATAGACATTCACAACCAGCGGAGGTTAAGGTCATATATTTTGCATCTGTTGTCGATAAAGCAGCTGTAGGTTGTTTTCGCACAGACCAGATCACTGGTTTTGTGCCTAATCAGAATAGATGTTCGCTAGTACTTTTTTGATCGTCTAAATTTGCGCCGCAATCAGAATCAACATAGCTATTTAGAACTTAATTAATATTGTCTTCATGTTGACATAAAATACCCAAATCTTGAGAGCCTTTGATGCATCGAAGAATACTTTTTACGGCTTGATGATGAGATTTTGTTGATCTGCTCATAAATCGAGCCAATGTATTTACGACATTTGCCAGGCGTGTATTTGTTAAATACATAAGTGATCTTACAGGTGATCGATATTTTTTGGTTTCTAAGCTTTCTAATTCTCCTGTTCTCTTTTGAAATTTTTCATGAGTTCCCATTGGTGTTAAAGAAGGATTACACATTTCATATTGAGCTTTATTCAGTATATCTGCTGCATATTTTTGCTGGGAAATAAAAAAACCCGTTGAATTCCTGGTAGATTTGAAGACCTAAGAAATGCTTCACTAATCTCAAATCTGTCATTAAATAATGTGTCTTCATTTGATTTCAAAATTCAGTGATTAATAAGTCACTTGAATTTTCGGTTACCAATATACCATCAACTTGAAGTCTCACTATAATCGGTTTCTTTCCATTCCAATTTAGTATAAAGAAGGCTCATTCGCACAGCTAGAGAATCCTTGATTTAGAAAATAGTTGTCAGTACGAGAATTTCATGCTCTGGGGGATTGCTTTAAATCATAAAGGGCTTCATTTAATTTGTAGACTTTCTTCTTATCTTCACCTTCAACTTCATAACCTTCAGGTTGTTCTACAAATATATCTTCTGAGATTGTCCCATTAAAGAATGTTGCTTTAACGTCAAGGTGATATACATGATAATGATTTTGAGCTGCATATGCAAGTAGTTGTCTTATTGTTTTCATACGTGTTACAGGAGCAAAATTTTCACTATAATCTTCTCCTGGTTTTGGGCATAACTCTTTGCAACCAATCGAGCTTTGTATTTTGGCACCTTTTCATTTTCAGTAAACTTTGTTCGAAACACCTATTTTAAGCAAATTGGTGTCCAAGTATTATTCTTTTCTATTACTTCAAATTCTTCATTCATAGCTGCCCTCCAATTTGGTCTGTCTTTTCTTCACTATAAGAAGTTGGAGTTGAACAAAATAAAGCCATATCTTCAGTTTCTTTATATAATTCTTCTAAGCTTCGTATTTTTTGATTTAGTGGTGAGGATGATGAAGAGCTTGTTGAAGAATCTGATGAATCTTGATCTGGTACATTAAGCTCTTCATTAGAAATGATCTGGAGGGGGCTTTTAAGTGGCTCAACCATCAGTTTTGGAACAGTGGATTGATGCTCTTCTGACTGCCATTTCCAGGATGCCTCTTCATTGAAAATAACATTCCTTGAGATCAATAGCTTCTTTGTTACAAGATTATATAATCTGTAAGCTTTTGATTACTCACTATAGCCCAGATTATATAATATGATGTACAATTTTGAAGAGCCTTTAATTTGTAGATACACTGTTGAATATATATATGCAGCATTTTAGTAGCTTCAGCCCAAAAAATTTTTGGGTAAATTTTTACCTTGAAGAAGAGACCTTGCCATTTTAAGTATGGTACGATTGTGTCTTTCAACAACACCATTTTGTTGAGGAGATTGGTGTAGATAATTCTCTCTTGATACTTGCTTCTCTGCAAAACTTATAAAATAGTTCTGAGGTGAATTCACCACCTTGATCAGTCCTCAAAGATTTGATTATTAGTCCCAGATGAGTTTCAATTTCAAGTTTGAAGGTACGTGTACAACCCCATATCCATCGGGTGTGACCCTCCCCAGATAGCTGGGACCCGAGGTGTCTTGTGATTGGCTAGCATTGATCGGGGTGCGAATAACGACATTTGGGGTGCGGTTAGGAGCACGGTCTGCGGATAGCAGAGATGGGCTAGGGTTTTAATAAAACCCCTAATACCCCCTCTCCCTCGCAGGCCCGATCGCCCTCCCCGACCTCCCTCTTTCTCGTTCTTTTTGGGAGCAGCCGCAAAAACCCCCCCTCACGATCTCCCTCCCTCTCAATCGCCCCTCCCCCCGATCTCTCTCTCTCTCTCTCGCCGCCTCCTGGACTAGGGAAGCGCCGCCCCGAGCCTTCCTCCTCCCTCTCTCGCCGTCGGCCTTGTGCAAGGAGAGCCCGAGCCCTCTCCTCCTTCTCTCCCGTCGCCCCCTCTTTCTCCCTCCCCGAGCCCTATCTTCTTCCTCCCCGTCGGCCTGGAGCAAGGAGAGCTTCCTCTCCTCTCTTCCCCGTCGACCTGGTGCAAGGGCAGAAAAGTCCATCCCCCCCTCTCTTTGTCCCAGCCGCAGCCGGCTAGGAGAAGGCCGACCCCTTTCGGTTGGGTGTCGCTGTGTGCACGGCGGTGGAGTTGGAGCTTGGCCGGCCAAGTGCGGGGAAGAACTCACGTGGTCATTTCAGAGCTCGGACCGGTGTGCGGAAACCAAATCCGCGGTGTTCAACCTATGCCTCCGAGGCACGCTTCAAGGGTAATGAAATTTATCCTCGGGCAGGTGAAGCCCTAATTTATCATGATTGCATGGAAGCCCCTCTCCACCAACGGGTGGAGGAAGGGAGCTCTCCGACGGGTCGATGTGTACATCCCCGCTTGTAATTGCATTAGCGTCCGGAAGCGTGAGTACGGATTTAGGCATGTTGCGTGAAGCCCATCTGGATATGTCAATCCGGATTGGTGATGTTCTGGGGTTCCCGGAGAAGACTCCAAGAAAGTTGCATACTACTTGCTTGTAGGGGCGAAATATTGCCACCCCCAAAAAGGGGTAGGGTCGGTAAGGCTTTGGCCCGTTGTAGTTGATCGATGTTCAGCTTGCCACTGCTTGGCAGGACGTTGGCGTACAGGTGTTGCAGAACAAAGCGGGAAATATCGGGTTTAAGCCCAAGGTTGTGCCGGCCCAAGAAGGCCTTATTTATTTATATTGTCGGCCTGCGTGCCGAAGTATGGAATTCATATTCCTGTAATCTGTGACGCATGTTCTTTGTTTATCTCTTCAATCATAGTCAAGTGGAGTCCCCGTGGACCCCTCACACGGTGGGGGCCTAGAGGGAAATTTACTTGGTAGCCCCTGAGGGTTCGCTAATAGTCTCCCAGAACAGCGGAGTCACGCTGTTGGCAGCCCCATTTGGTCTGTGTATAGTAAAACAGTTAGGCGGGAGTACGTTATTGGTCGACCGGGCGAAACTGGCTTTACATAGATCCAGGGAGGTGCACCTATGGAGAGGAAAGGGCCGTGTAAGACCCCCCCTCCCCAGAATTGAGCCGGGTCCCGGGAGGGGGGATCTTACTGCCCAAAGAAGACTACCCAGTGCTGTCCGGGTGGCGACGTCCCACCCATTCAAGCGCTGAGCAGTCTCTTTGTCAGGCACCAGAATCATTACATCACATCAGATCGCACAGCGGAAGCAGATAATCTAAAGGAAACAAGCACACTGCTTATATTATACATTTAACTATGGCCGGAGCCTATCGTTATACAAAATATGGCCCGAAGGCTACATAGCCCAAACAACGAGGGTCCCTAGGCTAGTCTTTATTCTCTCGTACTCACGTCTCTGAAGATAGGAGAAGAGGCTGGGGTAATCGAACGGGCCATCCCCAAGGCTCGTAACTCATCCTGCGGTGTGGGGGCTCCTTGCTGTCCCGACTCCTGTGATTGGTTATAAGAAATAACCGTTAGTCACAGAGCTAAGTAGAAAATACATCCCCTCCCCGGATCCATATCCAGGGGGCGGCTAAAGAACAGAAATGAAATAGCCGAAGCAAGGTAGAGGGTTAGCCACAGATAAACATCTATATATCCTCGTATATGTATATATATAGGGCTTCCCGCCCTAAGTTTGTAATCGCGCCGTATAGTAAGTATACAACACTATAACGCGCAGACACACACACACATGTATTCAAACCTGTACGCACACAAAAGACCCTGTGTCGACACAGTTTAGACCGCTTATGTTCCAGCAGGGGAGCTAACCCCGCGGGCCTCACCGATGTGGCCGTCGGTGACAGTGGCCAGTCTTGCCACTTCTGAATGTAGTCGTACCGTATCATTCAGGCCCTCCCGTACAACTGGGTGTACCAACTGGATGTGAGCGACATCCGGCGAGCCGATTTGTAGGCCGACCAGCGGAGGCATAACTGCAAGCTCGGATGGTGATAACCTACTGTGCACTTCTCCCTGTCGCCATGAGTCGTCAACCCACCCGCACCGGTACGAACGGTCTGCGAGCGTGACCAACCCGCCACCCCCAAACAATCTTCAACCGCTTTATGTAAAACAAGCACGTAAGTGTCGTGGCAATTCTACTCGACCGGTTGCACAACCTCTGCCCGGGAGGATTAGCGGTATGAGGGCTCCTTGCTTGGGACTAACCTGGGAGGAGGGATTCAACTCCGAGTTTTCCCCAACTAAGGCCTCGCCGAAGGGAGGATAAGCACCGCATGGTTGCCATGACAGCTCTGCATTAGCAATTAAAATACGCCGAAAGCAGGGGCCATAATACGAAGCAGGAAAGTAGGCCGAAAGCAGAGGCCATGATAACAGGAAAGTAGGCCGAAAGCAGAGGCCATGATAACAGGAAAGTAGGCCAAAAGCAGAGGCCATGATAACAGGAAAGTAGGCCGAAAGCAGAGGCCATGATAATAGGACCAGTGCGAGACTGGATTTAAATGAAAGTGCAGAAAGTAAATGTGGGGGGGACCAGTGCGAAACTGGATTTAAAGAGAAATACAGAAAGTAAATGCGGGGGACCAGTGCGAGACTGGATTTAAAGGAGATTACAGTAAGTAAATGCGGGGGACCAGTGCGAGACTGGATTTAAAGGAAAGTACAGGAAATAAGTGTGGGGGGACCAGTACGAGACTGGATTTAATTGAAAGTACGGAAATAAGTGCGGGGGACCAGTACGAGACTGGATTTAATTGAAAGTACGGAAAGCAGAAAAGCATAAGAAGAAATGGCTAGTGGTCCAATCACCCCATGAGAGGAGGCTTTGATCGACGACTACGTTCTTTTATTATCGTCGCGGCGGGGTTAAATTTCGGCACCGTGCCGCGATGTCGTTCCGCTTTCTGCGTTGCTTTCCCGAGCTTAGTCGATTCTTTAGATTGGTACGCATAATTTTGATAAGCATTTAAATATGCGTCGAGGGGCGCCGATTTATTTTGAGGAATTTCGCCCTTTTTCGGGCGTCTATTTACGCTTGTAAAAGCATTTAAGGGATCGAAACAAGAGGTCACACCTCCCAATTTTGATAGTATTTGGAAAATACCTATGCTTAGAGCCCCTAATTTTTGGGGATTTTTAGAAACTCATTTGGGCATTTTATTTCCTAAAATAAACTTTATAATGGGTTTTAAAAATAGTAAAACTTCTCCTAAAAATCCCAAAAAATTACAGGAGGTGCCCCTAAGAGTGGGGCACAATTTTCATTTAGGAAGTTTCTTTCGAAGAGGCCCCATTTTCCCTTAGAAAAATGAGGAAGGAAAAGAGGGGTGGGGTGCGGTTAGAGGCAGGGAAAAACCAGAGGGCGCCGCACCGGGCGCCCTCCCTGGGTCCCCACAGCGGATCCACAGCGGATCCGCTGTGGGGGCACTCAAGTGGAGGTAAGGGGGCGGGGCGGGAAACTATAAAACAGGAGCCGCACGATCTCCTGGGGGAGATCGTGCGGCTCCCGCTGCTCGGCCGAAAGGTGGCTGCTGCCACCGCCGGGCAGCGGCCGGCTGGTGCCGGCGCCGCCCCCGGTCGGTGCGCCGGGGGCCGGCGACCACCCCGGTGGTGGTCCGGCGGCCTGGCGCCGCCGGCTACCGCCGGGGTTAGTGCCGAAAACGGCACGGGGCGGTGGCGGCCTGCATGCAATGTGCATGCTAGCCGCCGCCGCCTCTGCCAGGGAGGGGCGGGGAGTGCCCCCGGTCGGTGCGCCGGGGGCCGGCGAATCCTCCGGGGGTGGTCCGGCGGCCTGGCGCCGCCGGCCACCGCCGGGGAGGAGATGCAGAGGGCGGGAGACGGGGGCGTGGCCTGCATGGGACATGCAGGCCCGCTGCGTGCCGCCCTCCTGCCGCGGGGCCACTGGTGCCGCCCCCGGTCGGAGCGCCGGGGGTCGGCACCTACTCCGGCGGTGTCCCGGCAGCCTGGCGCCGCCGGCCGCCGCCGGGGGAGGGGTTATCACCTGTACAGGAAAACGAGAGCGGAGGGGGAGGGGGGGGCTGGACCATGGGCGCCGCCGGGGCTGCTTCCTCCGGCGGCCCGGTCGCCTCCCCTGCGCCGGCGCCGAGGTCCCCGAGAGGGGACCTACTCCCCCCCCCCCCCCCCCCCCCAGCGCCACCACCGGCGCTGGGGGAGGGGCTTCCACGGTCGAGCCTCCTCCCCGAGCCTTGCAAGGCTCGGGGCGGCGGCTGGCGGCGCTCCGGCGACGGGGAGGGGGTTGGCCTTCACTGGGAGGTAGGAAGGAGGAGGGGGGAGGTTCTACCTGGGGAGGAGCTCGGGTGGAGGGGTGGCCGGCCATGAGGGAGGAGGTGGTGGGGGGGCGGCCTTGGGGTTGGCTTGCTCCGGCGAGGTGGAGGAGGAGGAGGGTTGGCTGGGGGGTTGCCGGCAGAGGGGAGCTGAGAGGTAGTGGGGTGGGTTTGAGGGGGGGCTGCCCCTTCCTTTTATAGGAAGGGGGAGCTCCCCTCCTTATCCCCCACGTGGGGATAAGGGAGGGGGAGATATTTTTCTCCCCCTCTCCTCCCTTCTCTCTCTCTTGTCCCTTGCCCTAATAGGGGCAGCCTCCCCCCCTTGGGGGTTTTTCTCTCTCCCCCCCTTTTTCTTTAGCAATTTCGAGTTCGGGGGGGGGGGGGGGGGTTGACTAAGTCAACTTAGGGTGGGGTCCTCCTTGGCTCCTGGGGCACGATAAGAGTTGCCGGGGCCGATGCCGGGCTCGTGTGCTTTATATCTCGTGCGTTGTACTGAGGCGATCTGCATAGGACTAAAATGGCATACTCTCCATACGACCTTGTATCGAGACGCAATGAATTCCGTTGCGCTTGTATTGTCCATACGAGTCCAACGGAACTGACGGAAGTCAATTCGGGGTTCGTACGGTCACTATTCATAATAATGAGGTAGTGGCGCGCTACGATACCCGAAATGGTCGTTTTCCTCCAAACGACCTCGGATCGAAGTGCAACGAATTCTGTTGCGCTCGTATTGTCCATACGAGTCCAACGGAACTGACGGAAGTCAATTCGGGGTTCGTACGGCCACTATTCATAAAAATGAGGTAGTGGCGCGCTACGATACCCGAAATGGTCGTTTTCTCCAAACGACCTCGGATCGAAGCGCAACGAATTCTGTTGCGCTCGTATTGTCCATACGAGTCCAATGGAACTGACGGAAGTCAATTCGGGATTCGTGCGGTCACTATTCATAATAATGAGGTAGTGGCGCGCTACGATACCCGAAATAGTCGTTTTCTCCAAACGACCTCAGATCGAAGTGCAACGAATTCTGTTGCGCTCGTATTGTCCATACGAGTCCAACGGAACTGACGGAAGTCAATTCGGGGTTCGTACGGCCACTATTCATAATAATGAGGTAGTGGCGCGCTACGATACCCGAAATGGTCGTTTTCTCCAAACGACCTCGGATCGAAGTGCAACGAATTCTGTTGCGCTCGTATTGTCCATACGAGTCCAACGGAACTGACGGAAGTCAATTCGGGGTTCGTACGGCCACTATTCATAATAATGAGGTAGTGGCGCGCTATGCTACCCGAAACGGTCATTTTCTACTGCTCGGGCCTACTTTTATTGGGCTCACTAGGGTCTAGTGGCCCAATAAAAGTCGGGATGTTACAGGCCGGCTCTGAGATTTTGGCCAGCCAAGAGAGCCCTCCAAAGGTGCCTTAGCTCAGCCTTTGGCTTGGGAGGGGAAGAGTTTGTTAGTCTTCCGGGTGTGCGGTGGGACCTCCACGCTGAGACCTTGGATCTGTACTTCGAGTTCCTAGTCTTGTGTTTAGATCATTTACTTAAGCGTAGTAAGTGCGCGGTCCCCCCTTTTTTGGGACCCGAACTCCACAGAGACTGAGATATCGGTTTCAACATTATGGTGCGGTGAGCGTGGAGAGTGACTAGCACAGAAGAACTCAAGCGAACGTCATGGCTAGAGAAGGGGAACTAAGTGACGACCAGGGTCATGCGCCGACACCCGCGGGAAGATGTGAGAAGTTCTACTAAGATGGATCGATCATGTGTAAAGGGGATCATTAGAGGCACCAGTTAGGCATCGCATGATAAACGAGGGAGGGGTAGACCAATAAAGATTTGGAATGAAACTATACGACAAGACACGATGCACTTAAGCATTAGTGAGGTTATGACTAAAGATAGGGCACAATGGCGACAAAAGATCCATGTAGCAAACCCCGCTATAGTGGGATAAAGGCTTGAGTGTTGTTGTTGTTGTGTGTGAGCATGCTAAGTATAATTGTATAAACATATTACATTTTCTATTATCAATAAAATAAGATTTATCCCTTTTCATTTAGTTCAGAGACATTCTGGGGTCATCTAATACTCAAATGTAAGTGGAGCTCGTTGGTTTGTATCATTTAGTGATAGTAGCACCAGGGTCAATTCGATTTTCCTTAAACCTATATATTTTTGTTGGTACAATTCTTACAAATTGTTATGATCTGAAGTCACTTTGGTGATAAAATACAAAGTTTAGGCATCGAAGATTATTTCCAAGACTGACTTTCTACTTTCATGTGTCTAAATCATATTGGGGAAGCCATCATTACTACTCATCTTACAAATGATCTTCCATCTAGAATTTTGGGTTTTAAATGTCCTATGAGTATACAACCAAATACCTATCCTAGAAGTTTCAGTTGTCCTTTTGTTCATTATCATAGTTCTAATATGGAGAAATTAAATCACAGGGCTATTAAGTATGTTTCTAGGATATCTTTCCGCTCAAACAATGTTATAAAATCACCATTATCCATCTAAGAAATCATGTCTATGTGGGTGTCACATTCGTGAGGGAGAATCATACTTTATACCATCTCATCACCAGGTGAGAATACTAACATGGATGATAGTTCGGAGGATAGTTCGGAGGATAAGTATAAAAATGTTCAGAACGAATGGTTAGCCCCGAGCAGACCCGCTGACCAGGCTCTCATCTAGCTGGAAGGGCCGAAGGCTCACTCGGTGGCAGGTTCCAAAGGCAGTTGGCCCCGAGCAGACCCGCTGACCAGGCTCTCATCTAGCTGGCAGGGCCGAAGGCTCACTCGGTGGCAGGTTCCAAAGGTAGTTGGCCCCGAGCAGACCCGCTGACCAGACTCTCATCTAGCTGGCAGGGCCGAAGGCTCACTCGGCGGCAGGTTCCAAAGGCAGTTGGCCCCGAGCAGACCCGCTGACCAGACTCTCATCTAGCTGGCAGGGCCGAAGACTCACTCGGTGGCAGGTTCCAAAGGCAGTTGGCCCCGAGCAGACCCGCTGACCAGGCTCTCATCTAGCTGGCAGGGCCGAAGGCTCACTCGGTGGCAGGTTCCAAAGACAGTTGGCCCCGAGCAGACCCGCTGACCAGGTGATACGCCCAAAATAGGTATACGTATTACACGCAAGTGCAAGTGCCGAATCAAGTAATAATGAGTGAGTTAAGATCGTTTCCACAGAGAGGTGGTGAATTTAGTGCTTGCAAATACTGGTTGTGCTTTTTCTTTAAATCCAAGTCTAATATAACGATGGGTTGTGAAACATTAAATTCAGGAATAATAAAAACAACTAATTAAGATACCTATGGATCGTAGGAAAATTACTTGGTTATAAGTTAAGAAATATAATCTTGTATTGTGATTTCCTAAGCCTAGTGTGATGAATTTATAAAGGTGATTTTATGAAATGTATGATGGAACGTCTTGCAACGATTTTAAGGTAGAAGATCCGTATCTCTCGATATCGGAAATCCCTAACCTCTATTTCCCCCTTGGGAGAGACAAGTACCGCATAAAGATCGAAAACCAAAGTTGCTAATACTAAGGGGAAATCTCTTTCTCCCTTCAAATACTATATCGGATCTATAACACACTTACGCAACTCCTCTCTCGAATTATGAAGCGTAGTAAAAAGACGAAACCATAGCCAAAAGTTTCAAATAATAATTATAGATTCAATAAAGACATTCATCAAACATTCATAAAGCAAGATTCAAGCGTTCATCATCACACAAAAGGCAAAGTAATTTCACAATACAAGATTAAACGGAATTAGTTCATGGCGGAGGAGAGAACACACAAAATAGTTGAGTAAATCTTACAAAACATGATGTGATTATCGACTAAGAGAAAGAGGATGATTCCGCTGAAGTTCCTCTTGCGATCCGCCTGGTGAAATCGCTGCAGCCCTCTTGTCGCCTTCTCCAAGTAAAGTCTCCAATGGCAATGGTGTGTGGAAATTAGGGAAGAAGATGAAGAGAGAATGAAATCTCTATATTAATATCTTTTTAACTCCTCTCCATAACTGCCATTATTTTCGGATCTTCTCTCTCTAAAAACGCCCAACTTCTGCCCAAAGGACGCCACTTTCCAGATTTGCAAATGGCAGTTTATTTGATTTTAAAATTCTGAAATTCGTCCAGAAAAGGTTGCAACCTGTTTCAGGATTCTGCAACTCTTTTCCCAGGACAACATTTTTGAACAAAATCCTTCTTCCAAATCGTTCCTTTTGACTTTTCTTGCAACAATACCTAGGAAAAAGACCGATTTAGTCATAAATAAAATAAATATATATTTACTTCATATTATAACTTCAATTAAACTAATTTTTCTCAAAAACGTTAAACAAAAGGTCAAAAACAAAGGCTAAATAACTTCTTTTTGAGAAGTTATCACCAGGCTCTCATCTAGCTGGCAGGGCCGAAGACTCACTCGGTGACAGGTTCCAAAGGCAGTTGGCCCCGAGCAGACCCACTGACCAGGCTCTCATCTAGCTGGTAGGGCCGAAGGCTCACTCGGTGGCAGGTTCCAAAGGCAGTTGACCTCGAGCGACCCGCTGACCAGGCTCTCATCTAGCTGGCAGGGCCGAAGGCTCACTCGGTGGCAGGTTCCAAAGGCAGTTAGCCCCGAGCAGACCCGCTGACCAGGCTCTCATCTAGCTGGCAGGGCCGTAGGCTCACTCGGTGGCAGGTTCCAAAGGTAGTTGGCCCCGAGCAGACCCGCTAATCGGGCTCTCACCTAGCCGGCAAGTTCTTTATAATGACAGATTGACCTCTCGTGGAGGCTCTTTGGTTTCGGCTCCGTGATGGTTCCGCTGTTCGGGCTCTCATCTAACCGGCAGAGCGGGTAAACCTCTCGGATGACAGTTTGAGAAAGGATGAGATTCAATATAGGGCTTCAACATATAAGGGATCAGTTATGCTTGATAAATTGATAGTTTTCACTGACAATCGAAGCCCTTTAAGAATAGTTTTGAAAACAGAAACTTAAGATAATGAATCCTACAATGACACAACATTATTTGATTAGTTTTAGAAACAAAATCAGATTCATTTTAAATTTTCAGTGCATGATTGTGTATGTAATCATTATAGATAATAGTGAGCATTCTTTTCCTCAGCACTGCCAATCATCCCTGAGGCCCATTCCTGAATAACACGATATGCAATAGTAAAAATAACCGCAATCTAAATTATGAGTTTGCTTGTTGATAGACATTAAGTTGCATGATATTTTGAGAACATGAAGGGCATAATGTTTCTACCATAAAAAAGAAGGCATAGTGTATAACCAAGGTTGTTGACAACCAAATTGATCATTTAAAGGCAACAAAGGGAAATGTTATCACATCAGGACAAATATGAGTACAAAAAAAGGAGAAGAATCATCATTCATATGATTATATGCCCAATTTTTTTTCGGGTCGGCTCCCACCCGTCGGATACTTGGGGTTGGACATTTCTTTCCGAGCGTGGGGCACGCTCACAAAGAGCGGAGATTGTGTACAACCCCATACCCGTCGGGTGTGACCCTCCCCAGATAGCTGGGACCCGAGGTGTCTTGTGATTGGCTAGCATTGATCGGGGTGCGAATAACGGCATTTGGGGTGCGGTTAGGAGCACGGTCTGCGGATAGCAGGGATGGGATAGGGTTTTAATAAAACCCCGAATACCCCCTCTCCCTCACAGGCCCGATCGCCCTCCCCGATCTCCCTCTTTCTCGTTCTTTTTGGGAGCAGCCGCAAAACCCCCCTCACGATGTCCCTCCCTCTCAATCGCCCCTCCCCCCGATCCCTCTCTCTCTCGCCGCCTCCTGGACTAGGAAAGCGCCGCCCCGAGCCTTCCTCCTCCCTCTCTCGCCGTCGGCCTTGTGCAAGGAGAGCCCGAGCCCTCTCCTGCTTCTCTCCAGTCGCCCCCTCTTTCTCCCTCCCCGAGCCCTATCTTCTTCCTCCCCGTCGGCCTGGAGCAAGGAGAGCTTCCTCTCCTTTCTTCCCCGTCGACCTGGTGCAAGGGCAGCAAAGTCCATCCCCCCCTCTCTTTGTCCCAGCCGCAGCCGGCTAGGAGAAGGCCGACCCCTTTCGGTTGGGTGTCGCTGTGTGCACGGCGGTGGAGTTGGAGCTTGGCCGGCCAAGTGCGGGGAAGAACTAACGTGGTCATTTCAGAGCTCGGACCGGTGTGCGGAAACCAAATCCGCGGTGTTCAACCTATGCCTCCGAGGCACGCTTCAAGGGTATCGAAATTTCTCCTCGGGCAGGTGAAGCCCTACTGTTTGTTTGGACGAAATTGAGATCATGAAATTAGAATTAAAGGTATACTTCCAATTTTGTTGTTCGTTTGCGCACTTTAACATTGAAATTGAAATTCTAAGGAATTCCACGGAATTCATTTTAAACTAAAGTCAATCCTTTCAAATATATATAATATTTGGATAGTTTTGGTCGGTGCGAATTTTTTGATCGGGGTGCATTTTTCGCTCGAACGCACGTATCTGCCCGAGCGCATTTTTTTCGCCTGGCAGCGCATTTTTCTAGCTCTCGGGCGCGCATCTACCGAACGCGAGTATTTCACCTGTGCACGCGCATTTCTCTCAGGCACGTGTATTTCACCTTGGCACGCATATTTTGCTTACGAGCAAATTTTTCTCCCGAGCGCGCGTATTTTGCTCAGGCGCGCATTTTTCTCGCGAGCGCGCATTTTTTTTTGCCCGGGCACACAGAGTTATCCCGGGCGAGCGTATTTTCGCGCATGCGTGCATTTGTTGCGCTGGCGCGCATTTTTTCGCGCGTGCGTGCATTTTTCACACGCGCACACTTTTCGCACAGGCTTGCATTTTTTCGCTCAGGCGCGTGCATTTCACTCGGGTGCCCGCATTTCACGTATGCACACATTTTTTCTCGTGCACGTTTTTCGCCTTGGTTTGCATTTTTTTGCTAGGGCGCACACATATTGCACGGGCGCACGGATTTCGGCTGGGTGTGCACTTTTGCGCCCAGGCGCAAGTATTTCGCTCGGACGCATTTTTTTTGCCGGGACGCGCTTTTTTCTCATGGGCGCGCGTTTTTTTCTCGAGACCGCATTTTTCGACTGGACATGCCTTTTCACCCGGACGAAAATGTTATGTTTTTATTAATGCATTATGCTATAATTAATGTCAATATATGTGAGAGAATATTAAGTTGTTCATAGTATATGTGAGTGAATGTTATGTTTTTCATAATATATGTGAGGATGTTATGTTTTTATGAATGTCATGTTTTTATATATATAATTATTGTGCTCAGGTGGTCTATGACATGCTTAGGATCAAGGGCAGGGCACGGCGTAGGATGTTCGCAACTACGATTCTTCCTTTGGGCATTCTTACTTGCATGAAGAAGTCTTACTCTATTGTTTGCGACTAATTCTACTGGGGTTGGTAAAGCTCAAGGTGTTGAGAAATCAGGTGTAAATAATCTGCATGTCTATGCAACATCATGTCAACGTGTAATTCTTGTGCTTCTAGATCTTAGTACTACAAATCCTATGATACAACTTTTGAAGGGGAGTGGGGCCCCTCATAGGCCACCATGCCCACTCTAGGCGAGGTCCAATCTCTGGCCCACTCTAGGCCCTCTCCTGGCCACTCCCCCAAAGGGCTACAGCCCAACGCGGCCCAACCCGTCTCCATCACTGTTCTCATGATGGCGGGTTGTTGTCGGAGAGCTTCGAACTCACGACCTCGATAAGAAGCTCTCCTAGCAGCCCTCATCACCCATCTGCGCTGCAGCCCTTTGGGGGAGTGGCCAGGAGAGGGCCTAGAGTGGGCCAGAGATTGGACCTCGCCTAGAGTGGGCATGGTGGCCTATGAGGGGCCCCACTCCCCTTCAACAACAACACCCCACCATGCACTTTAGTCTGGAAGTTTATGCGAGAGAATACACATTTCTGGAACCTCAAGGTTTAATTTTAGAAGCTATGCGAGCTCTTTGTATATGACCGTTAAAGCTTTCGAAGAAATACCACAAAGGCTTCATGGAAATATTGGGATTTTTTTTCATAGTATAGGTATGTAGCCTGCTTGAATTCTTTTAAATGAACACATTTTGTTTATAATTATGTTAGTATAAATTTATGATTTAGTAATGTTCTTTAGGACTTTCCAAGATACTGCTAAAGCATTTTGATTTGTAAAACTTCATAAAAATGCTTCTATTGGAACCTGCCGATGTGGGAATGATGAATGGAAAAGTCATAGAAGGGTGAATGGAAGTCTGTCATGCATAGCACACTACTTCTCCAAAATAGTCAACTATATTCTTGTGAGCTTTGGGTTGAGTGAAGAGATGCATAATCTAGTAAAATTCTTGTAGTCAAAATCATATTCTTTTTTCTTGTGAGTTTAACAGCTCAATCAAATAAGCATGTTCTATATCTGCTTTCCTCCTAAATTTGTATGTGATAGCACTTATGATAAATGGTATTAGTTGCTTATGGTTATGTTCTATTTGTTAATATTTGATGATCAATCTTCTAGAGTTCTAAATTTTGTTTATGAAGACATAAAATCTGAAAGACACTTATCCAAAGTACTATGGTATTGAATGGTAACTAGCATGACTAATTCTTTGTGCATAACTTTATATTGATTCCCTAATTAAATATCTTCTACTAGAAAAAAATTATTTTATTTTATACACCACAACATTCAATGTATCTCTTTCGTTGCTTACAAATTAGTACTTTTTTTTGTATAACCGGTCTAAAAAACAAATTCTAGCATGGTAGATGTATATTCATTCTTCAATAGATTAGTTTGATAGGTAATTAAGAAGCTTCAATGGCTTGCATTACTAACTCTTCAATAGATTGGTCATAATTTTTTGTAGTTTTGAGTTGTTGGAATTTGCCCAACAAATTCCCAGGGGGGAGGCATGTTCGTTTTGATCCAAAGGAGATGAGTCTCAACTTTGAAAACATCATAAAAATCTGTTTGTTAATGGTGTTTATGGCTCCTTGTTAATGGTGTTTATGCGTCTTACTCTAGAATTGAGCATTCATGAATATCACTTGTATTGTGAGCCGAATCCCCATGGGGTTTGAAAATTATTTGGAGGCTATATCCTTTCTTATTCATCTTTTGCAAATAAATAGATACATGAGATGTACAGAAAAAGAAAATACATGAATTTACCTATGAGAGACTTTCTACAAATGGCTCCAACGCGTGAAGCTTTTAGGAAATAATTAATTACAGAGGATGAGTTATCAATTACACCATATTTATGCGGTGAATTGAAAGCCTTCCTTTCATATGTGATCTGTGATTATTTCCATGAAATACCATCCTTGATTTGAGCAATTGTATCCTTGATTTAAGCTAAATATTGAATTCACATTATTTCCCATTATTTATTTTATAGAATATAAATTAATAACAGTTACTGCACACTGCAACATGAAAAAAGAGTCGCCATTGATAAGAAGAAAGAAGAACAATAGAATATATGAAAATAACAATTCGTGCAAGTTCTTTTATCACCACAATCAAAATGTAGGAAGAAATTATTTTATTATGATCATGATTGATTCAAGAAACACATCATTGGTGTGTTTTGAGGGGTATTGCATTTCCTCCGACGTACTATGCGCATCTAGCGGCGTTCCGTGCAAGATATTATATATTGAAGGAGACTCGGATACCGTCTTTTGGTCCAAGTGGCCGGAAAAAAGGAAGCTCATTATTCTTGAGTAGATTTGTTAATTACATATTTGTTTTTCATTTAATAGCAATCGCTTTGTTTATATTTTCATTGAGATTTTTTTACAAAGTAGATATTTGATCTATTTATTATTCTCTCTTATCTTGTAAAACTTTTTTATTTCAATTTAATAGCTAATGAATGAATATAAGGGCAACCGGCTATGCTCACTGGGCAAGCCAGGAAATTAAGCACACATGACCAGGAGCGGATTCAGAAAATTCAACGGAAGAGGGGGTGGGGGGATTTTCTTTCTCATCTGACCATCATTTTTCACGTATAAGTAGTCAAAAATCATTGTCTCAACGAGAATAATCCAAATTTACTGATCATCATCACCCCCATGTTGAAATCAGTTTCCCGGCTTCAACGTTCGAAAATAGGGGTAGGCAGCTTGCCCTTACTTATCTCAGGTAAAGTCGAACGGCTAGTCACTTAGAGCCTAAGAACCTCTCTGCTGGTGGATTCAGGTGAAAACAGACCCCGCGAGCTGCAGCGAGGAGGTCCCGCCACTAACCCGAAAGACCCGAAGATCTTCCCCTCCCAAGCCAATGCTGAGCCTGGGCACCTCAGAGAGCACTCGCAACACCTGACCGTTGGCCTGAAAGACTTGGCGAACGGAAGGCAGGGTCACTAGCTAACCGAACACACTAAGGGGGGTGGGGGTAAGGAGATGCCAACCCTCCCCAATGTGCCCATGGGGGTCTATTTATAGAATTCTGGATATGGTCTGCGGATAGCGTAATTTCGCCTTTTGGAATGGCTATCCGCGGCCCAAACTGGTTTGCCCATAGCGAAATCCCGCTGTTCGAACGGTTAAACGCAGGCCCTGGCGACCTGGCAACTTCCTCCACTCCCTCCTACATGGTCGGCGAGTGGGAGGTTGCCCCTACTCGCCCCTCCTTAGGAGGTTGGCGAGTGGGGGGCTGCCCCCACTCGCCCCTCCTAAGGGAGGTTGGCGAGTGGGGGGCTGCCCCCACTCGCCCCTCCTAAGGAGGTTGGCAAGTGGGGGGGGGGGCTCCCCCCACTCGCCCCTCCTAAGGGAGGTTGGTGAGTGGGGGGCTGCCCCCAATCTCCCCTCCTAAGGAGGTTGGCGAGTGGGAGGGCTGCCCCCACTCGCCCCTCCTAAGGGAGGTTGGCGAGTGGGTGGCTGCCCCCACTCGCCCCTCCTAAGGAGGTTGGCGAGTGGGGGGGCTGCCCCCACTCGCCCCTCCTAAGGGAGGTTGGCGAGTGGGTGGGCTGCCCCCACTCGCCCCTCCTAAGGGAGTTTGGCGAGTGGGGGGGGGGGCTGCCCCCACTCGCCCCTCCTAAGGGAGGTTGGCGAGTGGGGGGGGGGGGGGGCTGACCCAACTTGCCCCTCCTAAGGAGGTTGGCGAGTGGGGGATGCTGAGAGTGCGCTTGCCTGCGAGGGGCCGAGTGGATGTTCTCCCGACTGGACCCGCCGCTCCCTTTTTCTCTCGTCCGAATTCGTTTGTGCCTTGGCTGATTTCAGGCGCTCCCGAGCGGGCACTTTCCTTGTTCACCTTGATCTGTCTGAGTCCGGGCTGATCAGACCAGCTCGACAAATATGAGGGTTGTACACAATCCCCGCTCTTTTCGAGCTTGCCTCAAGCTCGGAAAGAAAGTCCAACCAGCGTATTTGACGAGCAGGTGAACCTTCCCGAGAGTCTCCGAGGGGCCTTACAAGAGAACTTGGAAACAAAGAACCCCCTAAAGGAGGAGGGGAGCACCTTCTTTGAGAGCTTTTCCCCTTCCTACCTCCTGAACAAGACGATCCCTCCTTAGGGTTTCTAGATCTGCTTTAAGGCTCTCTTTGGGAGGAGTCGGGGTGACCTGGCGGAGCCCCTTGCTCTAGCCAGGAAACATCCCCTCCACCCTTTCTCGCGTGTGTCGCGTGACCGTTGTAAAAGATCCATTGCCTTAAGTTATACACAAGAATGAAAACTCTTTTTTCGCTCAACGTCTCCCTTGGGTCGAAGGCGGATCCCTTGGCGACACCGCATGCGACATTACCTTCGCCTTATACGACCGTAAGGATCCGACTTCCTTTTAAGAGGACTGCCACGTACGATCATGCCTGCATAAGTTCGCATGCTTTGCTCCTGCGTAACCAACCTCTCACATATGGCTGCTCATCGAGGTCTTAGTCACTCGAATACACTTGAGCGAGTCGATGTGGTGAGACAGGTTGCGGGGCCGAGGACTGCTGATCTTGTTGCGCGCTTGGGAAGTGATGGGAGTAGTCGGAGCGTGGGGTGGAGGAACTCAACACCTTCCAAGGAGCCGAGCTCAACTGGATGCGGAAACAACCTAACACCTTCCAGGGAGTCGAGCTCACCTGGAAGTGGAAACAACTTAACACCTTCCAGGGAGACGAGCTCATCTGGAAGTGGAAATAACTTAACACCTTCCAGGGAGCCGAGCTCACCTGGAAGTGGAAATAACTTAACACCCTCCAGGGAGCCGAGCTCACCTGGAAGTGGAAATAACTTAACACCTTCCAGGGAGCCTAGCTCACCTGGAAGTGGAAATAACTTAACACCTTCCAGGGAGCCTAGCTCACCTGGAAGTGGAAATAACTTAACACCTTCCAGGGAGCCGAGCTCAGCTGGAGGTGGAAATAACTTAACACCTTCCAGGGAGCCAAGCACACCTGGAAGTGGAAATAACTTAACACCTTCCAGGGAGCCGAGCTCAACTGGAGGTGGAAATAACTTAACACCTTCCAGGGAGCCGAGCTCACCTGGAAGTGGAAATAACTTAACACCCTCCAGGGAGCCGAGCTCACCTGGAAGTGGAAATAACTTAACATCTTCCAGGGAGCCGAGCTCACCTGGAAGTGGAAATAACTTAACACCTTCCAGGGAGCCGAGCTCAGCTGGAGGTGGAAATAACTTAACACCCTCCAGGGAGCCGAGCTCACCTGGAAGTGGAAATAACTTAACACCTTCCAGGGAGCCGAGCTCAGCTGGAGGTGGATACAAATCAACACCTTCCCGGGCTCTCACTAGACGGGGGGTTCAGGTTGATCTCTGGAGAGGCTGGCAAAGTAACAAAGGTTGGTGCTGGAATGCCCCAGATCGATTCCGCTCCCGGGCTCTCACTAGACGGGGGGTTCAGGTTGATCTCTGGAGAGGCTGGCAAAGTAACAAGGGTTGATGCTGGAATGCCCCAGATCGATTCCGCTCCCGGGCTCTCACTAGACGGGGGGTTCAGGTTGATCTCTGGAGAGGCTGGCAAAGTAACAAGGGTTGGTGCTGGAATGCCCCAGATCGATTCTGCTCCCGGGCTCTCACTAGACGGGGGGTTCAGGTTGATCTCTGGAGAGGCTGGCAAAGTAACAAGGGTTGGTGCTGGAATGCCCCAGATCGATTCCGCTCCTGGGCTCTCACTAGACGGGGGGTTCAGGTTGATCTCTGGAGAGGCTGGCAAAGTAACAAGGGTTGGTGCTGGAATGCCCCAGATCGATTCCGCTCCCGGGCTCTCACTAGACGGGGGGTTCAGGTTGATCTATGGAGAGGCTGGCAAAGTAACAAGGGTTGGTGCTGGCATGCCCCGGATCGATTCCGCTCCCGGGCTCTCACTAGACGGGGGGTCCAGGTTGATCTCTGGAGAAGCCGGCAAAGTCGTGCGTAGGTTGAGCAGGTAAGACAAGATACTCATGCCAGGGGATTCTGGCTCGCGAGCGACCCCAAGACCCGGGCAAGGCGAGAACAGAGGTCCACTCGCGCACGAGGATCATTCACGACAGGGTAATAAAGTCAATGGCTCGCAAGGTCACTCGCAAAAGGTATCAAAGTGAATAAGGAAAATGACCCGGGAGGAGTTCGTTCTCGCGACAAACTGCGGATACCGGAGGGAACCCGCCAGTGGCGAGTGCGAATGAGGTAGGCGAGAGAGACCCAGGTATAATACAATGAGAAAAGGCCGCCGACAAAATAGGGGCGAGCGCGAGCGCTAAATGAAGTTCCACATACACGAACATAAAAAGATAGGGGCCTCACGGACACAATGGAAAAGACTGCGTGCGAACCATGAATAAAACATAACACAGAAAAAGATTGACAAAACGTTCCCTTTCATTCCTCACAAAAGATTACAATTCGGCGGCGGTCTCGCCGGAAACAAAAAGAAAGAAAAACTTTTACATCATTAACAAGAAGAAAGACCAAGGTGGCTCGCCGGACAGCCCTTCAATCGCTCTCTCGACCCTCCGCCTCGGAGATGGGCGCGAACAAGTCGGGAACGACTTGCTCCGCGGTGAACTTCATGGCATCGGGGATGATCATGCCCGCTCCCTTGAGAATGTCGAGGACAAGCTCCGCGATCTCCATCGACCTCTTGCGGTCGGCTTCCTTCTCTTCCCGCGATTGACCGCGAGTCCCAGTTCGCGAAGGAGGGGGAGGTAGCACCGCCGAGGCCAGGTCGTGGACCTGGGCCTTGAGACAAGTGTTCTCCAACTCCAAGTCAGCGATCCGCGCGTGGAGCTGACTGACGGACTCGGCGTCCTGCAAGAGGTGGGTTAGCGAGAGGAGAACGAAACCAAACTGGAAGAGACTTCCACCGAGCAATACTTACCAGCCCGCCTTGAAGGCTGGAGAGGAGGCCCTCTGACAAGGCCTCTTTCCTCTTAAGCTCCGTGACTTCATCCGCGGACTTCTGAAGCTCGACTTTGAGCTCCTTGATCTCCCTATCCGCCGTGAGGTACCGACGACCCACCATGTGTGTTAGCTCCATCGCCCGGAACTGGGATTGCATCGCCTCGTACACGACCCCTCTCGGCATGAAGGACCGAAAGAGGGAGGCATCCTCGCGACCATGGAGACCAAAGGCGAGGGCGAACGCCTCACCCCCGGCCTTGCCGGCCTCTACCCAGGAAGGGAGCAGAGAGGAGCAGGCGATCTTGTTCTGGTCAGGGTCCCACGCGAGTGCCGGTTCGCCTACCGCATCTACCAGCTTCATGCCGAGCCCGAAGTTGGTATGGCTCGACGGCTTGGGCCGAACGACAGTCTCCCCTGGCACGCCCCCCTCTTTGGCGAGCTCTTGATCCGCAGACGGAGAGGGGAGGTCGGGCTTAGACAGGTCCACAACCTCCTTCGCCTTGGCAGCAGAGGGAGTCTTCCTGGGTTTCTTCCCCTCCCGCTGCGAAGTAGGCCGACGTTGGGAGGGAGGACGCTTCTTTCTCGATGAGGAGCTCGGGACGTCGCGGCAGGCCTCGGCGGCCACGCGCGCGAGCGAGCCGGGAGAAAGAGAAGAGGGAGGCGCATGAGGCGGGTTGAGGGGAAGATCGCGTTCTCCTACAAAGATAACGAGCGTTAGACGATCAAAAGAAAGAGGATTAAGAAAGTGGGCGAGTTCAAGCAAAACCTTCTCCCGGAAGGACGGGTGGCAGGAGGTCCACTCGCTCTCGGAGGAAGGCGACCTCGAAGTTTTTTCCTTTGAGGAACTGATACAGTGCCGCGTCGCAACCACCTAGCGAGATCGGAGGGCGGTAGGCAGCCTCGTCTCGCTGAATAGGGGTGTAAGAGATGTTGCCGAAGGGACCCTTCACCAGGATGAACTTTTGCGTCCAGTAATGAGTTTTGTTCACCGTCTCGCAGACGGTAACATGCTGGCTCGCAAAGTGAGTCGTTCCGTCCCTGTTCGCACGAAATGAGAAGATCTTGCGGAAGGCGAGCAGGCTGAACTCGATCCTCTCCGCCCTGAGGTAACTGGCGAACGCGACCACCACGGCGATCGCGTTCGGCGTCAACTGGCTCAGCAGGACGCCGAAGTACTTTAGCACCTGAAAAAGCCGACAAACATTAAGCGCTGCTCGCAAAGCAATTCAGGGAAGCCAAGGATGAGAAATAGATGATACCTGGCGCACTTCCGGCCAGAGAGGGAGTCGAAACCCATTTTCGAAATGGGCAACAGGAATTGCGAGCTCGTCCGGGTGCGGGTCACTGAGGGAATCCCTATCGGTAGGGCAGCGAGCCGCGAAACCGGAGTGGATGAACTGGTCAGCGGCGGCCCGATATTCCTCCTTCGTGAGGTTGGCGCAGTAGAAAATGCCGTCGAGGAAATCCTTGGCGCACTTGGCTCGCCCCTCTGTTTCCGCCTCGCCAACCATAGTATGTGATCCGCCGAGTCACGAAGGTCGCGAAAACGAGCTAAAAATCTGCGAGAGAAACAGAAAGAGAAAGAGCGCGAGGAGGAAACAGTAAATGCGGTGGTTGAAAAGAAAAACGGTCGGCTATTTATAGGAATAAGGAAGGCGGGAAGAAGCCGAAGCGTCGTTATCTGCGGATAGCGGATCCGCGCAGTACTCTCCAGCCTCCAGGGATCCAATTCACTCCTTGCGAGTCGACAACCTGTTAAAAGCTTTTCCCCACTGGCGAGCTAACACTAAAAACAATGAATCATAAGGGAAAGAAGCACAAGAGGTGCGCGAGTGCGAGTAACAGAGATGTAATTCGCACGAGAGCAAACCAAGCGGGAAAAAGAACGAGATAAAAAGCAAAAAATATAATAATAATAAGAGGCTCGCAAGCGAGTCAAAGTACTGTTATTACAGACTCATAAAGATTGTTCGCGACCCCTCCTAATGAAGAGGAGGGGGGAAGAAAGACAATAGAAAAGCAATACGAAGATCCTCAATATCGCAACCACTTCCAGCGACCGCGACCCCGGACACTAGAGTGAGGGGGGACTCGCGGGTAGTGATACTCGCGGAGTGACCTGTTCGCTTGGCTCGTCAGCTGCATGTAGTCATCGATGCGAGCAATATACACCCCGGGGGAGGTCGCGTCGCCCTGATCGGTCGGTCGTATCTCAGCGAGAACGCGCGCGTTCGCGTCCTCCATCGCGGCGAACCTTTCTTCATTGGCGAGCCGGTCTAACCGATTCTGCTCGTGTAGATCCCTTAGCAGGATGGTATGCTTCTGAAATATCTCCGTGACCCGCCTCTTCATTCGCTCCGGATCGCTGGGATCCCCCAAAAAGTCAGCGACCTGGCTCGGCGAAGGGGGTGGAGACATCTCCAGCGCTCCAGACTCTGACTCGGAGAGAGGGGTCGTCGAGTTACCTGCGAAGCAGGAATCAGCGGCAAAGTGAAGATCAACACTCAGTGACAACAGTCTAACCTAGTGGAGGAATTGGAGTACTGGGCCGCTGGCGGGAGGTGCCCGGCTGACCCCGGAATGCCTCAATAAAGGCAGGGGTGAGGGCCTTACCCAGACCAGGGGCGAGCGCGGGTCTGGAGCCGAGTCCAGGCTCGGCAATCAACGTCCCTCTTGGGCTCCTCTGACCTAGGACGCCGAATCCAGGAGTGGGGATCTTTTGATTCGGCATGGGGGGAGAGTTCGCTGGAGGAGGAACTTGATCCTCTGGTGTCGCGAGGGAAGACACTGCATGAAAAGTAAGTACGACTCAGCGAGTCAAGGAACGTAAAGGAAAATGAGGTAGTTCGCTCACCTCGTTGCGAAGGCGAGTCCTGTCTATCAACGGCCCTCATATCCGCAAGAAGAACGTCACCCCCATCCGTAGAGGAGATATGGATCTCCGTGTTAGGCCTTCCTGATTCGTTCTCTCCCGGAGGATCATTCTGCGAACATGATAAGTAAGGACTAAAAGGAAGAGCTCCAAATAAGCAACTGGGCGATGATGCACGTTTTGTTGTGATGATTATATAGATGCTACGCAAGTGAACGTGTCGCGTCAAGTATCAAATGGAAAGTAGAGTGTCGAACCCACAGAGACAATAATTTTTCTAAGCTTATGAGTACTAGCAATTATCTCTTCTTCTAAGTCAAGCAAAAATCACAAGGTTCTGAAAGAGTGTAATTAAACTAAATCACGAAACTAAACTAAGTTGAGAATATAATAATGAGAAATACGAGTTTCATATGATGATCCCTAATCTTAGTTTGCTTTTTGTGAAGAAAAAATTCAATTGAATTCACACTAGTTTTATCTTGTGGAAATCCTAGATTCGCGATGAGCATCTCTCGATTTCATCATCGCAATATGCACATTTAGTGAGTAGCCTTAAATTAAGACTACACAAGTAAACATACGCATAAAAATACGGATCTCTATTCCACAACTAGAATGATAGCGATACGCTAAATCATATGTAGCCAAATTAAATTCTCGAAACTTGCGAACGCAGCTCTCGCATATAGAACGCAGTAGGAAGCACAAGATGGTAATCTCTTAACATCATCACTAAAGAAGAGAATAAAATTTAAGAAATAAACCAAATTTAAACTCAATCGTTCATGTAAACCTTAAAGCAAACTTCGAATAGTTCACAACATATAAAACTCGCAAGCGAATTAGTTCATCATGGTCAAAAGCACAAGAAATGTGAGAGATGATTCAATAAACATAATGATTCAAAGTAGAACGAGCCAACCAATTGATATCCCAGAATTCCCCTACAAGGACTGCTGTCACCAAGCCTTGCACAGAACTGGATTTGTTGCGTGGCTTCTTCTTCCTTCGGATCCAGTGAACAGTAATTTTCGGCCCTCTCTTGTGTGCCCTATCTCCACAAAATCTCCTCTCCGATTCTCCTTCTCGATTTTCTTTTCTGTTCTCCTCTGAAAAATCCTTCAAATCCCCCTTTATTTCCTGCCATAACCGCCCAATAAATCCTGTCCAAGAGTCCCAAGAGTCGCAGCTTTCCGTAATTATATTCAGCGCCAGATTTCAAATTTCCGATTTTAAACTCGCCATCAGGTTGTTGCAACCTTTTATTTCTGGGAGTTGCAACAACCCACCTGCGCTGCTTTACTTTGCTGAACAGAGGTTGTGACGTTGCAACTATTTAATTTCGGACGTTGCAACCTCTTTGCCTGCTATGAGATTTAACCAAATTTTCTTCTTCCAAGCACATTCCATCGCCGCATCTAGTCCAAATCCATCAGAAAAAGACCAAATTAGTCACAACTCAAATAAATACGAGTTTACTTCTATTTCAATATCATTTAAACCTATTTTAATTGATTTAATTGAGTAATTCATAGGAAATATTGGCAAAGATGACTTCCGTTTTGGAAGTTATCAGGCGATAATACCTGAGAGGCGCGCTCATCATCGGGAGAGTGCGGCGAAGAGTAAGACCCACCCCCACCAGCCGGGCGCCGGACGACCTTTGCCATCCTTAGGGAAGGAGGAGGCGGAGAGCATCGCGGAGAATTCCAGGAGGCGATGGCAGCGGTCTTCCCCTTTTGGGCCGCCTGCGAAGCCTTTAGGCGGGCCAACATCTCATCCTTTTTCGACATTACGTTGGGGGCGAGAGACCGAGTAAGAAAAGCCAGAGAAAAATGAAAAGTTCGAGTGAAAGCCAAGGAGAGTGGTATTTATAGTGGTAGGCGTGGGACCCACCGAAAGATTCTCGCCACGTCACCAAGGGGGCGACGAATATCAAGGGTTGGACGATTCTTCGCGAGCCTGAAAAGTCTCGCGAAGAGCGGGGATTGTGTACAACCCCGATATTCGCCGAGAGGACGGGCAGCCAAAGGCGAGCGAGCCAGAAGGGCCGGCGAGTCAAGAACTCGCCAAGTGCTCGCTAGGAAGCGAGCGAGTCAAGAACTCGCCAAGTGCTCGCTCGGAAGTCGGCGAGTCAAGAACTCGCCAAGTGCTCGCTAGGAAGCGAGCGAGTCAAGAACTCGCCAAGTGCTCGCTCGGAAGCCGGCGAGCCAAGAACTCGCCAAGTGCTCGCTCGGAAGCCGGCGAGTCAAGAACTCGCCAAGTGCTCGCTAGGAAGCGAGCGAGTCAAGAACTCGCCAAGTGCTCGCAAGGAGGCGAGCGGGTCAAGTGTTCGCTAGGAATCTGCCAAATTACCCTGTCACCCTTGGTGGTCTGCCTTTAGCCTCTTCAAACAGCGGAGTTTGGCTGTTAGCAGACCCATTTGGGGTGCGGATAGTAAAATCAAGAGGCGGAATCCTGCTATTTGCAGGCCAAGTCAGAAAATCTATAAATAGGACCCCAAGAGCACATTTGGAGAGGATCTCACTTCAGCTTCCCTCCCCTTAGGCTTTCTTTGGTTAGCATTTCCAGTGCTCTCCAAGGTGCCCAAGTCTCAGCTTTGGCTTGGGAGGGGAAGAGCTCAACGATCTTCCGGGTTAGTGGAGGGACCTCCTCGCTGTGACTAAGATCTTAGTCGAATTCTTAATCTTCCGTCCACCCTCCTCGAGGGATCAGTAAGGGCTAGCCGCCCCTCATTTCGGTGAGGGCCCCGAGCTCTACGAGAGACCGATAAAACGGTTTCAACATGGTGAGACGCCAAGGCGGACCCTAGTGCGATGCCAGGTGGCAGGTGGGTGTGACGCATGTCCTCCAAGCAGCAGTGCTCTGTAAATGCAAGAGATTCCATGTAGAGTTGAACAAATGCACTCCCCGACGATGACCGCAATCCGAAAATCCCTCTCCTCCAGTCCACAACGATATGAGATGACTCAAAAAAAAAATCCAGTGAGAGTTCCAAATTGAGAGCTCCACTGAAAATGAAAATCCAACGAATGATTTGACTGGACCTTGCCGAATAATTGACTGGATCTTGCCAATCAATGTTTTCTGCAGGGAAATCTTCACTTAGGCGACGACCAGGCTGGAGATGGAGGAGAGATCGATGACTCCTTCAACAAGGATCGGCAACATCAGGTGCCAAGATTTCCTTCTTGATCTACGAACAGTGGAATACGCCCGAGAACGACGTATATCCGGCTTGGCGAAAAACTCAGGCTAGATGAGGCTCCTTCAATCGAGCAGTGACGAGGAAGCAGCCGCACAGAAACGACGGGCGATCGACAGAGATCCTCCTTCGACGACGATCAGCGACGGGAACGAATGACAACAGAGCCCTTATCCTCGATCTGTTGGAGCGACAGGAACTTCTCTTCCTCCTTCCGATTAGCGACGAGAACGAATGGCTACCGGAATTCTCACAGTGAAGCAACAGTGATATTCTTGGCCGCCACTAAGGAGCGGCGCTATAACCTTCTCGATTTTGCTTCCTTTTCTTCGGCGGCGGCTTCGCACGAGGACGAAAATCAAGGTACTTCAAAAAAACGAGAAAGAGAGAATGTCATGGCTGCTTCGCTCAAGGTACTCTACGTATACTCCATCAAGTTTGAAATGAGTATATATATAGTGCCTCCAACATAGAGTCTTGTCCTAGGTAGACACGTAACCCACGAGTCACTATCGAGTCGGTCTCGTCACGCACACACATACACAAATTATTCAACAAATTAAACTTGATTAATGGAGAATTTCTCATCCATGATGACTGCTTTAAAAATGATTTGCTCTAGTTTATGACCAAAACTTACGATTACCTTAAAGTATTAAGATCCACAAAATTTAAAAGTGACTAGCAAAAAATATAAATATTTATTCATGTTGGTCATAAAGATCCTGTATATAAACCTGAACAAATCATCGAATAAATTTTAGCTACAAAAATATTTATTTTTAATTTAGCAATGAAAACTTTTTGTTTCTAATTTTATTGGAGATGCAAAAATATTTATTTATCTCGGTCATAAATAGCAAGAAATTATCGTTCTTATGTAATTTTTCTTGCTCACCGGGCAAGTGAGCAAAGCAGGCATGACATGGGATAATAATAAGCTTAAGAAGAAAAATCCATCACATTGAGGCATATCAGAACATAAGATGATCAAACGAGGGATCATGAACTTGTACAGACGAAAAATCATGACCGTTCATGCAAGATTCAAAGAAGGACAACATGAATTGCAAATTACACATCATACCGTTACCCCACGAGAATTCAAACGCACAGACATGGCAATAATTGTCTCTTAGAATTGGTCACCCAGCTTCTGAAAATGCATGCTTTATTCTCACGCAGACTCTTCTTCCGCTTCAACGTTGATTCAAGTCTTGATGCCAAACCAAAAATCCGTGGGAATCGGTGAGATAAAGGAAATTATCATTAAGGTGGATCTCACATGGAAGACGACTTTGATCTTTAATTTGAATCAAATTCGTCCACACAATAAAAACAGCGTTTGACATTTGAATTATGATTCTAAGGTTGCAGTTGTTCTTCAGTTCAAGTACGCAGCCACTCCCTGCTTGGGAGGTGCCTGATGCCCAAACTACAATGCGTTTGGGTGCATTATGGGTCACTACGAGGTTGCAATCCTTCTGCATGGTGAGCACATAGATACCACCCGTGAGAAATTTCCCAGACTCCAACAGAATTTTTGACGAAACGTGGGGCACGGACATCAAGAATACTGCAATTGCAGCATACAAGAGAGTTGACGACGCTGAAGCGGTGATCGCCATGACGCGCTTATTTGCCTAATCGATCGGAAGGTTCATTCTGCCTGTGCCGTGCTGTAACCACATTTATTTATAGTACATAGATGAGCTGTGAAAACAATACATGGGTTGAGCTTCTTGTTGAAGCTTTTGTCGAGCACATAAGAATTACAACCACGTGTCAAACGGAGATAGGCAGACAAACCTATATATGCAAAGCCGGTGCAGAAAAATGACGCTTTAAACGGTTAATTACTCTTGGAATTATTAACTTGTGCAAAGCCGGTGCAAGAAACGACATTGTTTTTTTTAAAGGATATATAGAGTGATATGAAAAGGCGGTCTAAAATAAATATTCCAGACATTGTTAACTTAATTGCAAAGCCGGTTAAATTTTGATGACAATTGATATGAAATTTACGAGAGATAACAATATTTCCTCAAAAACATAATAATAAACAAAAATATTAGTAGAGATGAGCATTTTTCATTCGGGCTCGCATTTTTGCCATGCGTGTGTTTTTTCGCCCGGGCACACTATTCTTATCCGGACACGCTTTTTTCGCCAGGGCGCGTTTTTCGCCTAGGCGTAAGTTTACAGCCCCGGCGCACATTTTTTCGCCCGGACACATTTTTTTCAACCGTGCGAGCTTTTCGTCTTTACTTGCGGTTTTTCGCCTAGTCGTGCATTTTTCGCTCCGGAAGCGTATGTTTTCCCGGTCGAGCATTTTTCGCACGGGTGCTCGTTTTTCGTACGAGTGAGTGTTTTTTTGCTTGGGCGTGCGGTTTTTTGCCTGCGCACGTATTTGTTTGTCCTCCAGATTCAATCCAGTAATTTGTTTGTCCTCCAAACGGCAAAGCTCTGTAAATGCAAAAGATTCCATGTAGAGTTGAACAAATGCACTCCCCGAGGACGACCGCAATCCGAAACTCCCTCTCCTCCAGTCCACAACGATATGAGATGGCTCAAAAAAAATATCCAGTGAGGGTTCCACAGTGAGAGCTCCACTAAAAATGAAAATCCAGCGAATGATTTTACTGGGCCTTGCCGAACAATTGACTTTGACTGGATCTTGCCTATCAAAGTTTTCTGCAGGGAAATCTTCACTTAGGCGACGACCTCCACTTAAGGCCGGGGATGGAGGAGAGATCGAGGACTCCTTCAACAAGGATCGGCAACATTAGGTGCCAAGATTTCCTTCTTGATCTACGAACAGTGGAATACGCCCGAGAACAACGTAGATCCGGCTTGGCGAAAAACCCAGGCTAGACGAGTCTCCTTCAATCGAGCAGCGACGAGGAAGCAGCCGCACATAAACGACGGGCGATCAACAGAGATCCTCCTCCTCCGACGATCAACGATGGGAACGAATGACAACAGAGCCCTTTTCTGATGAGGTATTTTCTCCTAAGTGTGAAAGGGGCTAGCCACCTTTTGACCATGCTTTTCAAGCATGTGTTTCATGCAAGTGTGAAAAGGGGTAGCCGCCTTTGACTAAAAAATCAACATGTGCTCTTGAAGGAAGCTTCTAGGAAAGTGCCCAGAGGAAGCTTCATGACATGTGCTTTTGACCGAGGGAAGCTTCATGGAAGCTTCATGCACATGCTATCTATCACCATCTACCCCTTGGTTTTGGCCTTATAAATAGGCATGAAGGAGGAGGGGTAAGGCATCAACTTCTCTCCCATCTCAAGCATTGAAAGAGTTTCTAGTGAGGCCTTTGTGGCAAGCGTCTTAGTTTGGGGAGAGCTTTCGGACGTCTCTGCGACGTTGACGAGGAATACTTCGCCATACACGGATTGGATCTGGAGCAGACTTGGGCAAGGATTCGAAGAGGCATCTTGGAGAGGATTTGTGTAATCCGTCTCGTCCGCCACTGTCGGTAACTTGCAACTTTTTGCTACTGTTTATTGTGTATTATTGTGTGGTGCGAAGTTGGTGAAGATCCTGTGTGGATCTAGGAGGGAAAGCCTTGTAATTGCCTATCTGTTTTACACATTTTTTTAGTGGCGGCTTTCCGGGTTGGACTCCGATCGTCCCGTGGTTTTCACCCTATTGGGTTTCCACGTTATATCTGCTTATCACTTTTATTGTTGTTATTTTGTGCTGTGTTTTTGGTTGTGTATCGGCATACCGCTAAGCGGTCGTGTAGGTACTTGCTCGAACTAATTTGCAGGTACTCTAGTCGGGCTTGCGTGCTCTCTAGCCAAACAAGTGGTATCAAAGCTAGGTTCATTATCAGAGCTGGTATCGGGCTGACCTATTTGGGATTCGAGACGAGCCGATCAGATATTTCGGGTTAGTGATCGGGTGCGGTAGGTGACGACAATTAGTCCACTCCCTATCCTCTTTGATTCCTTTCTTGGAAATAGTCGGCTCAAAGAACTGAGGTTAGTCCGATCAGTGACAGAGCACGATGGAGTCTACACCGGGTTCAGGCTCCGAGCAAATGGTGAAATTAAACGGCGCAAATTACCATCAGTGGCACTTACTGATGGAATATCTTATCTACGTCAAAGGCTGGCATGTTCCTATCTTTGAAGAGATTCCTAAAGACATGGATCCAAATAAGTGGAAGGTGGAGACCGGAAGTTATGCGGATTCATCAGACGATTCGTGGAACCGAACGTCTACAATCATGTCGCGAGTATCGTTGATGCAAAGATACTTTGGAAGACTCTCGAGACATTGTATGCCAAGAGTACTGGCATCAACAAGCTATATCTACTGAAGAAGCTGGGTGAGTTCAGATACAGGGAAGGATCCCCTATCCTGGATCATGTGAATGAGTTCCAAGGTATTATTGATCAACTTACTGCTATGAAGGTGACCTTCGAGGACGAGGTCAACACATTATGGCTGCTGAAGTCTCTTCCAGACTCTTGGGAGATGGTTAGAGTTTCTCTAATCAACTCCTCTCCCGGGGGCATCATTACTATGGAGATTGCCAAGAGTGGCATCCTGAACGAAGAGGTGAGAAGAAAGTCTCAAGGGATATCAGGCTCTTCTTCACGAGCTGACATCCTCTACACTGAGCCCAGGGGGAGAGGCAGGAGCAAGAGTAGAGAAAGGAAGAGCGAGAGAGGACAAAGCAGAGGGAAGTCCAAGTCACATTATCAAAATGTGGAGTGCCACAATTGTCATAAGAAATGGCATATTCAGAAGTTCTGTTATTCTCTAAAGAATGACGAAAGGAAGAAAGGAGTGGCTACTGATGATAGGAAGGAGAGTCACACTGCAGTTATTGCATCTACAGAGGATGATGTCATCATTGTTGGAGATGACGTCACAGCTGCACTCTCTTGTGATGACCGAAGCTGGATTGTTGATTCGGGTGCTTCTGCACATGTCTCCCACAACAGAGCGTTGTTTGCCACCTACACGACTCACGACTGTGGAGTGCTTAGGATGGGCAATGGTGACACGTCGAAAGTCATCGGGAGGGGAGACATGCACCTGAAGACGAGCACTGGAGGATTGCTAATCCTAAGAGATGTGCGACATGTTCCTGACATTCGCTTCAACCTAGTTTCAGTTGGAAAACTAGGTGATGAGGGACACTTAAGCGTCTTTGGTGGAAATTTTTGGAAGCTGATCAAGGGGTCGCTAGTAGTGGCCAGAGGTTATAGAGACACTGGCCTATACTATATGGAGGGGACCTGAAGCTGCTCAGGCCAACACTGTTAGAGATGGGGCATCCACATCCTTATAGCATAGGAGACTGAGTCACATTAGCCAGAAGGGTCTGGGATGTCTCTCCCGAAAGAAGATGATCTCTGATCTATCTATGGATCAGTTAGAGAGATGTGACCATTGCATGGCTGGAAAGCAGAATAGAGTTTCATTCAGCCACAGCACCACCAGGAGATCCGAGCCACTAGAGCTCATACATACTGATGTCTGCGGACCACTAAAGGTCCAGACGAGAGGAGGAGCATCTTACTTCGTGACGTTCATTGATGACTATTCGAGAAAACTTTGGGCCTATGCTATTAAGACCAAAGGTGAGGTTCTCGCATTTTTCGGAGATTCCACGCTGAGGTGGAGAGGCAATCTGGGAAGAAGTTAAAGTGCATCAGGTCCGACAACGGGGGAGAGTATATTGGTCCTTTTGATGAGTATTACAGAGAGCAAGGGATCAGACATGAAAAGACTCCGCCCAAGACGCCGCAGCTGAATGGCGTAGTTGAAAGGATGAACAGGACCTTGATGGAGAGGGTGAGGTGCATGCTATCTGAGTCAAAGCTACCTGACATGTTTTGGGGTGAGGCTTTATACACAGCTGCACACGTCATCAACCTATCTCCCAGTTATGCATTGCAGGAGGATGTTCCTGATAAGGTCTGGTATGGGAAGGACCCTTCGTATAGTCACTTGAGGGTCTTCGACTGCAAAGCCTTTGTGCACATCCCTTGGGATGAAAGATCGAAGTTGGATTCTAAGACTCGTCAATGCATATTTTTGGGATATGGACGCAGCGGCGAGTTTGGCTACAGGTTCTTTGATCCGGTTGAGAAGAAGCTTGTACGCAGTCGCTGTACAACCCTCATTCTCTGAGGGTGGACCCCCCCAAGGCCACGTAGGCAGAAGTCAAAGTCAAAGAGGTCAGCACGGCAGACAAGCGTAAGAGCAGAAGACAGCCTAAGCGAGTAGGGGTGCACTCGTGCGAGTAGCTCGGATACTCGCCAAAATGTGGGCGACCATAGGCGATACTCGCCCATCTGCCCGGGGAGATCGCCTCAATGTCGCTAGTCGTCGGGCAAGGGCTGGGCTATAAAAACCCCCCCTACCCCTTGGTTTTCCTATAAATAGGACCCCAGGGGTACTTGGATTGGCACCTGGACTTGAGCTTTCGAAACCCTGCTCTTGCATTCTAGCATCTGTCGCACTTGGTCGCTACTCTCGGTACTAGCCAAGTCGGTGCCTTCCTCGTACCTTGCTCGACCATTCTTTGGTCTTGGAGGGGAAGTCTCTTCGGAGCTTCTGGGTACGTGGTGGGACCTCCCTGCCGCAGCACCTGGGGTCTTGTGTGTTGTTCTTCTATCTCTTCAGTAGTCGCCAGCTTAGTCATCTCGTTGGACTGTTGGGCGAGTAGCCTCCGACTGCATCGGTCCGAATCTTGAGGTCAGGATTTTCCTGGCTTCAACACTTTGGTGCGGTGAGCGTGGATCGTAGTCGGAGAAGGAAAGTTCAGCAGGAAGTCGAGATGGTCGTAGGTGGCGACCATGAGGGGGTAGTCGGCAACTCGGCCGCGAGTGGCGAGTTCGTGACACTAGCGGTTCTAGAAGCCTTCGCACAGCGTATGGAGGGAGCCTTCGCGCAGCGCATGGAGGGGATCTTGCAAACAGCGCTTCAGCCGCGCGCCGAGGTCACGGCGACCTCGCCGCATCGTCCAGTTCCGTCCGAGGGAGGGAGTCCCCCTCGGCGAGCAGGAAAGGAGCACATGGAGGATGAAACCGAGCGACCAAGGAGGTCGCAATTCTACCAGCCAAACTCGCAAGGTATTCGCTTCCGCGAGCCGGGCGAGCAGGCGAGGTACCAGGATACTCGCCCATATGGCGAGTATGGAGGTGATACTCGCCAGGTTGAGGATCGTCGCCGGGCAGGAGGGAGGAGCCCCTTCTGCGAGGAGATCCTTGCCGCGCCAGTGCCAGAGGGGTTCAGGGACCCTGCCTTGAACTACTATTCAGGGAAGGAGGACCCCGTCAGGCACATCCAATGGTTCGAGGATATTGTCTCTATCCGAACCATGTCGGACGCCTTCAAGTGCAGGTTGTTTGCCATTACCTTCCGCGCAAAGGCCTGGGACTGGTTCCACCAGTTGCCCGCAGGCTCAATCTATTGCTTCGAAGACCTGTGTCGTGGGCTGACGACCCGGTTCGACACGGCACGGAAGCTAAAGAAGGAGGCCACGGCCCTGTTCTACCTCGTGCAAGGGCCAGATGAGGCATTGGGACCTTACATCGAGCGCTTCCAGGAGGAGGTTCTGCAAATCCAGGAGGTGGATAGCAACATCCTGTTGCTGGCCCTGACATTCGGCATCAGTCAAGGCCTCTTCAAGTTGGAGCTCAGTGAGAACCCACCCTACTCCTACGACAACCTCATTCAGAGGGCCAATAAATTTGTCCGGGGAGAAGCCTCCAACCCCGACTTCTTGGCAAGGTTGGCACGGGTGACCAGAGGCGATCGTGGAGAGAGGGGTGAGATCCCTGGAAAAAGGAAGAGGGAGAAGCCCCGAAGGGAGGAAAGGAAGTGGCCGGAGCGGCAAGAGCAGAAGAAGAAGGAGGAGCTCAGGAGGAAGGAAACCGGGAGGATCGTGGAGAGAAGGCCCGTCGAGTCCCCTGAGCGTCATGAGGAGGGAAGACGCTACCAGGTCCCCGTCAACCGTCCACCATGGAGGCCGGCTGGACGGCACCAGCGTCAGGACCAAAGGGGGAGATCCCCAGAAAGAAGGCCCTTTCGCCAGCCAGAGAGGCGTCAGGAGAGGAGGAGAGATGAAGCAATGGCGATAGCCGGGCGAGGCCGCCGTCAAGGAAGGAAGAAGCCGAAGCCCAGGAGGCGTCAAGCAGAAGAGGTTCCTCTCTACTGCGACTTCCACCAGGTGGGGGGACATGCCATGGCTGCCTGCCCAGACTTTTGGGAAGCCCGGAGGAGGTTGGCAGCAGGAGAAGCTGGAGGAGAGCAGAGGAGGATGGAGGCCCCTGCCGAGCCACAGGCAGGGCAGGCTGCAGTCGTTCGTCGGAGGAACGAGGATCGGGTCGACCAGGGAGGTCGGGGAGACCTGGGCCAGGGAGGTCGAGTTGGAGTAATCCATGGGGGAGCAGGGCTGGAAGCTTCCCGCAAGGGAAGCCTCCATCAGATCTACCGCAGGAGTGTCGCCTCGACCTCACAAGCACCGCCCCCGATGGAGGAGATTACCTTTTCCGAGGAGGACATGCTAGGGAACGCGAATCCCTTCCATGATGCCCTCGTGATTCAAGCCGCGGTGGAGGACTTCACCGTTGATCGAATTCTGATCGACAACGGTAGCTCTGTAAACGTCATCTTCAAGGGGACGTTTGACGGACTGGGAGTCGAAGCTGCCAGAGTTCGAGCATCAGATGGTCCCCTCTTCGGCTTCTCCGGAGAGAAGAAGGAGGTGGAAGGAGGAGCAGATCTCCTGGTAACACTCGGTGGCACCTCCATCAGCTGTCGATTTGTTATCGTCGACGCCCCGAGCTGCTACAGGGCTATCTTTGGGAGGCCGCTTCTCAACGCCTT
This sequence comes from Dactylorhiza incarnata, assembly GCA_033032865.1. Classification (NCBI taxonomy): domain Eukaryota; kingdom Viridiplantae; phylum Streptophyta; class Magnoliopsida; order Asparagales; family Orchidaceae; genus Dactylorhiza; species Dactylorhiza incarnata. The sequence continues at coordinate 53,083 of JAWHQI010000741.1, forward strand.
CAAAGCCATCCCATCCTCCTACCATCAGTGCTTGAAGTACTGTAAGGGAGACGTCCAGGTGAGGATCAGGAGCGATCCAAGAGCCGCTAGGGAGTGCTATCTTAGCGCCGTCAGTACCATCAGCTGGATGGCTGACGCGGAAGAGTTCGGAAGAGTGCTGGAAAGCCCGGCCAGGCTGGAAGTGGCTGAAGAGGTCGAGGAGATCGAGGTACTCTCTGCAGCGGGAGTGCCGGGGCTGCTGAAGATTGGCGGGTCGCTGAAGACCGAAGAGAAGATCGAGATGGCGGCGTGTCTGCAAAAGAACGTCGACATCTTTGCTTGGAGCGCAGCCGAGATGCCAGGAGTCGACCCTGAGGTTGCGTGTCATCGCCTCAACCTGGATCCCACTGTCCAGCCCGTCCGCCAGAAGAAAAGGAGAACCGCCACCATCCTCGCCAAGCCAATTAAGGAGGAGGTTAAAAAACTGCTCGATGCAGGTTTTGTGTCAGAGATCCAGTATCCAGGCTGGGTCTCCAATGTTATAATGGTGACAAAGTCGGGGGGGTAGCTGGAGAATGTGTGTGGATTTTTCCTTGATGAATAAAAGCTGCCCGAAGGATTGTTATCCCTTGCCTCGAATCGACGCGCTGGTTGATTCAGCCGTCGGTTTTTCTGTGATGAGTTTCCTTGATGCGTTTTCAGGATATCACCAGATCCGGATGCATCCCCCCGATTGCCGCGATGTCTCCTTCATCACCGACGATGGCTGCTACAGCTTCAAGATGATGCCCTTCGGTTTGAAGAATGCAGGAGCTACCTATCAACGGATGATGGACCATGTTTTCAAAGAGCAAAAGGGGAGGAACCTGGAAGTGTATGTGGGCGATCTCTTGATCAAAAGCAAGAGTGTCCAGGAACACATAGCCGATCTGGTAGAGACCTTCGCGACGCTAAGAAGATTCAAGATGAGGCTCAATCCGACGAAGTGCGTCTTCGGAGCAGGCAGGGGAAAGTTCCTGGGACATCTCCTTACCTCGGAGGGAGTAGAGCCTAACCCCGACAAAGTTAAGGCGATCCTGGAGATGCCATCCCCGAAGACGATGAAGGAAGTCCAAAGGTTGACAGGAAGGCTGGCGGGTCTTAGCCGCTTCCTCTCTAAGGCCGGAGAGAAATGCTCTCCATTCTTCAAGACACTCCGCAAAGCGGAAAGCTTCGAGTGGTCCGAAGGATGTGAGATGGCGTTCGGGAAGCTGAAGGAGCAGTTGACTCAGACACCTCTCTTCCAGAGCCCGAAAGAAGGCAAAGACCTGCTCGTCTACCTGGGAGTAGGAGCAGAGGCAGTGAGCTCCATTTTGGTCCGGGAGGAAGGAAGGAAGCAGTTACCCGTCTACTATGTCAGCCGGGTACTGAAGAAGGCGGAGCTGAAGTATCCAATCCTGGAGAAGCTTGCCTTCGCCTTGGTGGTGTCGGCACGAAAGCTCCGGCCTTATTTTCAGGCTCACTCCATCCGAGTGGTAACTGATCATCCTCTCCGCAATGTCCTAGAGGGAGTGGAGCATTCAGGGAGGTTGGCGAAATGGTCGGTAGAACTCAGCGAGTTTGACATTTCCTTCTCTCCCCGAGTAGCGATCATGGCCCAGGCAGTAGCAGACTTCTTGGCTGACTTCTCGGTGGAAGCAGAGCCAGGAGAAGAGGTGCTCAATCCCATTCCTTGGAAGTTGTTTGTTGATGGAGCTTCGGGCAAAAGCTCTGTAGGGGTGGGCATCGTGCTCGTCAGCCCGCAGGGAACAAGAATCGAGCAAGCCGTCGAAATCCTCTTCCCCGTCACAAACAACCAGGCAGAGTATGAGGCCATAGTGGCAGGCTTGCGCCTTGCCAAGGAGCTGGGGATCCGTGATGTCCGGGCTTTCACGGACTCAATGGTGGTCGCGTCGCAGATTCGAGGCGAGTTCGAGGTGCGCGACACCATCCTGCAGAAGTACCTGGTAAAAGTAAAAGGACTGATTGGAGGCTTCCAGTCTTTCTTCGTCGAACATGTGCCAAGAGAGGAGAACTCGGCAGCAGATCGCCTCGCCAAGTACGGGCCGAGGGCTGGAGGAACTATCACCGAGCTATTCCACCCATCCATTGAAGAGGGAGAGATAATGGAGATCGAGCAACGCCCCTCGTGGATGGATCCCTTTGTAACCTTCCTGACCAGCGGCCAGCTTCCGGCGAACGGAGGGGATCAGAGAAGATTTCGGTACAAGGCGGCATACTACCTCCTGCAAGATGGGGAGCTGTACCGCAAGACCATCTCGGGCCCCCTGGCCAGATGTGTTTCCGAAGACAAAGTACCCCGAGTGTTGGAAGAGATCCACTCGGGAGAGTGTGGAAGTCACTATGGAACTCGCACTTTGGAGCAGAGGGTATTGCGGCATGGTTACTTCTGGCCTACTATCCGGAAGGATGCTGAGATCTTCTCGAGGAAGTGCCAGAAGTGCCAGCTCTTCGCCCCCCTTCAGTTGCAGCCGGCCCAGCAGCTCCGATCGATCATCTCCCCATGGCCGTTCGCCATCTGGGGGATGGACTTGATCGGCCCTTTCCCCCAAGCCAGTGGACAACGAAAGTTCATTCTCGTCATGATCGACTACTTCTCCAAGTGGATCGAGGCCAAAGCCCTGGCCAAGACCACCTCTCAAGTCGTGAAGAACTTCATCTGGGGAGAGATCATCTGCAGATTCGGGATCCCTCTCGCCATCATCACCGACAATGGTCCCCAGTTCGCCAGCTTAGAACTGGAAGACTTTTGTAGGCAGCTAGGAACCGACCTTCGGTTCGCCTCCGTACATCACCCAAGGAGCAATGGCCAAGTGGAGGCCGCCAACAAACTGATCATCAACCTACTGAAGAAGAAGGTGGAGAACCTAAGAGGTAACTGGGCGGACCAGCTCCCCTCGGTCCTGTGGGCTCTGAGGACCACTCCTAGCTCAGCCACAGGGGAAACGCCGTTCAAACTCTCTCACGGGTCAGAAGCTCTCATTCCAGTAGAGTTCGAAGTCAGAAGCCCAAGGGTGATAGCTGCGGAGGGCGGAAGCGAAGAATGGCGACTAGAGAACGAAGAGGTTCAAAAGTTATCTCTCGACTACATCGAGGAACTCCGAGATTTAGCTTCAGCCAGGCAAGAAGAGATCAAGCGCCGGATGGCAAAACATTTTGACAAAAATGTTCGCCTCAAACAATTCCAAGCAGGTGATCTGGTCCTGAAAAAGGTGGACGCAGCAGGAAGGTCTGCGGCCGTCGGGAAGCTCAACCCGAACTGGGAAGGACCTTTCATCATCCAGGAAGCACTCCTAACAGGAGGATACCGCTTGCAGAACCAGGAAGGCGAGCTGCTAGGGAGCACCTGGAGCGGCGATGACCTGAAAAGGTTTTATCCCTGAGGGGGAATGTGTATACCCCATCCTTGTAAATTCATTTCTTTGAATAAAATCTGCATCTCCCTGAAACATGGGACGAGGCAGCTTCTTTCGCATCAACAAAGTTTTCATAATAAAGAAGTCAGGTGAAGTCAATCTCCACGCTAGGTTGGAAAATGAGCCTCCGACTTAACCCTCGTAAAAACTCAGAACGGATGATGGGACAGTGCCTCGGGTGTGCGTTCCCTTAAGACCAAGCCTCTGCAATGACGGCCGAGATCAGCTCCCCCCTTGCATGTTGGCCGCGGTTCCCACCGACTGCATTTCTCGTCCGACTGTAGAGATTACCAGGAAGAAGTCTGGACGCCGACCTTCCGATTCGGCGAAGGGATGATCGATTTCACTAGCTCAGGGAACCCTTGAAAAAAGGCGTCATGTACCCTCGAGAGCTAAAAAGCTCGCAGCAAAGCATTTCATTTTCTAAATTATTGTGTTAGATCATATGAGTTATTGTGCCTAAAGTGTGCTTAACTCCCTGCTAAACTCAGTGAGCAACAGGAAGCAGGTCCGATCCACATCCAGCATCCAAGTAGGATGGAGGCCTCGGGATGGTGTGTCCCCTTGGATCTCCCCGACTGCCACTCCCTGCTTGACGTCGTCCTACATCAACATTCACCGCCGCAGGTTGGAAGACGAGCCTCCGACTTGACCCTTGTAAAAACTCAGAACGGATGATGGGACAGTGCCTCGGATGTGCGTTCCCTTAAGACCAAGCCTCTGCAATGACGGTCGAGATCAGCTCCCCCTTGCATGTTGGCCGCGGTTCCCACCGACTGCATTTCTCGTCCGGCTGTAGAGATTACTAGGGTAAAGTCTGGAAGCCGATACTCCAACTTGAGAAGGGGAGCGATCGATTCGACCGGCCAAAGGATGGAGACCTCGGGAGGGTGTATCCCCTTGGATCTCCCCGACCGTCTTTCCCTACTTAACGTCACTCTTCGTCGACGTTCCGGCATCCAAGTAGGATGGAGGCCACGGGAAGATGTGTCCCCCCAGGCCTCCCCAACTGCCCTTCCCTATCTCCTTTTCCCTTAAAAGTCCATTATTATTAAAAGAGTCTGATGAACTCTTCACCAGGTGCCAGGCAAGACCTTGAGAGCATGTGTCTCACGGTGCCTTCCAAGTAGCCTCCATTGAAGAAGGCGAGTATGTATGCGCGAGCACCTAGGCGAGTATGCAGGTGCGAGCATCTGGGCGGTGCGAGCATCTAGGCGAGTATACATGTGCGAGCATGGGTGTGCGAGTATACAGATGCGGGCATGAAGGAGCACTCAATCTCGCCGTGACCCTAAGAGCCGAGCGAGCACTCAACCTCGCCCCGAGCCTAGGAGCCTAAGCGACATTCAAAAAAGAAAGGGATGCGAGCATCAAAGAAAAAGGCGAGCAAAATGATTATATTCATTTACTGACGTAAATACATACACAAAAATGATTGTACAGATTTGCAAAAAGAAGACAGGCGACTATGCATCCTCGCCGCCATCATCGGCGTCGGGATTGAGATCTTCCGCATCATCAACCTCGTCCTCAGAATCGTCGTCGTCAGAATCGGTGGATGAGGATGGGAGATCTCGCATGGGGGAAGTGGACTCTTCGGCGAGTAATGCCGGGATGATGTCCATGACCGTCAGATGCATTGCCTCCGGCTTCAAGAAGCCATCAGCCTTCAAGCTGCTCAGGACCACCTTCCCGGTTGCTCGAGCGATCTCCCGGCGGATATGCGCCATATCATCGCCGATTATCCGGATCTGCTTGCCCACCCTGGAGGGGCCCGCCGACGAAGGCTGTTGCTCGGCAGGCCGAGTTTCCAACTCAGCGATTCGCACTTGGGCGGCCTCCAAGGTTTGCCGAGTATCCTCCAGCTCCTTCTCGGCCTGGGACAGCCTCTTTGCCGACTCCAGCTCGGCGGCCTGCAGCGAGCGAAAAGAAGAAGGTTAGTTTAAATAAATTTGCAAGGTAGCGAGTATCCCAAAACGCGAGTAAAGTCGCATCGGTGAGTACCTCGAACTCCTTAATTCTGTTCGCCATGGCGATCATCTTCGGGCCCTGCACCTTGATCATCTGCTCATATTCGAGCAGTTTCCTCGCCGTCGCATGCCCAAGCTCGACAGCCCGCAGGTTGGCTCGCGAGCTCTGATGGGCGAGATATTCGGCCGAGACCTCTTGCAAGAATTCGGCGTCCGCGCGACCATAGAGGGCGAACGAAATGTCGAACGCCTCGCCCGCATCCTCCCAGTCCTCCGACCAGGCGGGGAGGTTGGTGCTCAAGGTCACTTCATGGGCTCGCTCAGCCCAGGACACCAAAGGGCGACCATAAGCATCCTCGCTGCCCCCACCTTCGCCGAAGAGAGGATGGCCGCTAGGCTCGCCCGCCTCCGATGGATCGGCCCTCGCTTTCAGATCCCTCCTGGCGACCTCCTTCTTTCTCCCAGGCTCGACGGATTTTGCCTTGGCTTTCCTCTTCTTCGAAGGCCCAGCATCATCGCCGGCGACCTCCTGATCATCGCCGCCGGGCGACAAATCAACCAAGGCAGGGGTCCCCGCCTTCGGCGCCAAGGGAAGAAGCTCGCTCGGCAAAGAGCGAGTAGCTGCAACAAAATGTAAAGAGAAAAACGTTAGACACCGGGTGAAGACGAATTGGCGAGTATGACCTAATGCTCGTTTAGGCGACTACCTTCACCAGGGAACACCTCCGCGAGCTCATCTACTCGCCTCCTCCAGAAGACAACATCCAGCCGGCGACCTCGGAAGCTGTCGAGTAGCTTCTCCCGGCTTTCCTCCAGGTAAGGAGGGAAGAACGCACTCTCGGCCGGCTGGAAAGAGGAAGTCGGCACGACGCCAAAGTCGCCCTTAATGACGACTATGCGCTCCGTCCAGCGATGGTTCTTGTTCGCCGTACCGACTAGGGTGCAGACATGGCTGCACAAAAAGACAACGCCTTCGCCAGTGGCGCCAAAATGGAATACTCGCCGGAAGACGGAGAGATCAAAGGCGATCCCCTGATCGCGCAAGTAGCAGAGGAACCCCACAATCATCGCCACTCCATTTGGATTGATCTGCGCCGGGACTATCCCGTGGTAGCGGAGGATCTGGCAAACCTCCGGCCACAAGGGTAGTCGCAGGCCGACTTCAAAGTGGCGGATGGGAAAGACCAACTCGGTCGCCAAGAAGGAATTCAGGCGTTCATCCTCACAAGGGAGCCTGGCGACATATCCCGGCGATAAGTACTTGGCGGAGTACTCCTTCAAGTCGCTCGGCCGAGTAATCGGCTTCTTGAAGGAATTTGCCTCGAAGTTCTTCGCGTGACTTGCACGGCGAATAGCTGCATCGTCAACCATCCAAGAGTGGAAGGATCGAAGAAGCGAGTAGCGAAGGGCGAGGAGAGGAGCAATCGAGAGATAGTCGCTAGAAGAAAGGGAAGATCGTCAAGAGCGTAATAAATACGTATCTACCCCCCTATTTATAGTACTCGACAAAGCTTGGCTTCCCGCGTACGCCACCGCGAGCGCGAGTAGGAGATGGCGCGCATCGAGGAAAAGTCGCCAAAACCTAAGGTGCACGTCAAAACACTGATGTCGAACGAGCGAGCACCTGCATCAAATTTTTAGGCTACTCGCCACATCAGCGCGACATTCAACAGCTACTCGCAGAAAAGAAAACAAAAAAGAAGCATCAAGACATCACAGGAAACAAGAGAGGCAACAGGGCGAGATTCATACTCGCCAAATAGGCAAATTACTTAGAAAAAATAAAATTGTTCAGAATTACAAACATTTGCCAAAAGGCGACAAGAGACTACAAAAGGAAAAAAAGGGCAGGATCCTAGGGGTTCGGTTGAGCATCGGGAAGTTGTGGTTGTCGCCCAACCCAACCCAAACCACGAGCTCTCTTGAAATGCTCGAAGGCCACGGACATCGCATCCTCGCCTTGTCGCAGCTGTTCCTCCATCCTCGCCAGGCGACCTACGGAGCCCATGCTCGCGCGCATCCCCACCAGCTCGTCATGATGCAGCTGCTGGCGATGATCCATCCTGCCCACCCGGCGCTCCATCTCGCCGACAGACTGAAGGCGAGATTCTACACTAGCCAGGCGAGTTTCTAACTCTTCCAGCCGTAATGCTCGGACCTCCAGCTCGGTCAGACGACGCTGGGAGTCAGCAGCCGCCAAGAGCTCTATTCGCGCTTCAACCGCGGTCAGACGCCGATGAGACTCGCTGATCGCCAGCCGCTCCAACTTCGCCTCCAGCTCCAGGATCGCGCGAGTAGCCCTCTCCTGGTACTCGCGAGAAGGAAGTCCGACGACGTCGACCAGAGCCCCGATAGGGGTAGGGGCGCGAGCTGCAGGAAAAGACATGGAAGCAAAATCTTAGTGACGAGTAGCGAGAAGACTCTTCTTAGAAGATACTCGAAAAAGCAGCGACTCCACTTACCAGGCCGATAGGCCTCACTCCGCGAATCGCGGCGAGGACTCCGAGATGGTCGGCGAGGAGAGCTCCTTCTCCGATGCGGGGACGGACTGCGACGAGTGCCATCTCGCCGGTTCGAATGCGACCCGCCGATGTGCTCCCTGCTGGAAGGCGCATCACCCCGACCGCGACCATCCACTGGTCGCCCTCCCCCTCTGGGAGCGAAGAAACCAGAAGATCCCGCCATCCCACCTCGACGCGAGGATCCAGCCGGATGAGCGGTAGGAGCCGAAGAAGACAGGAGGCGGCGATCATCTTGCATGTCGGCCGGAGGAGGAAACGGAGGAGGTGGAGGAAGTTGGTCCGCAGGTAGTTGCGAGCTACTCGCCACCTCAGGTCGCTGCAAAGGCGGTGGCGGCGGAAGAGGATTGCTCGCTGAAAGAGTGCTCTGCTCGCTCATCGGCCTCTTGTCTACCGCAGAGCTATGAAGGATTCGCACCAATCCGCCCTGGCGAGTTCCTCCCCCAGCCGTGTTCAGGACCATAGGCGAGGATCGTAGGGGAATGACGCTCAGAGGCTCCTGCCGAGCATCGGCGAGAAGCGTATCTGCGAAATAATACAGAAAACGTCAGAGACCAGCCGACATTTGAGCGACTAATAAAAGTGGCGAGTAGGTAACTCTCACTTTGCGCAGGAGTAACTTCAACCGGATCTTGAGCCGAGATCCTGGCAGTGCTCGCCTCTGGAGCAGTATTCGGCAAAGGAACATCAGGAGCAGGCGAGCCACCTGACTGGCCGAGACCCAAATCGGCGAGCACCTGCTGAGTAGTGCCGACCTGGGAATCAGCGACATTCTCAGGGGCGACGGCATTCTTCTGCTTCTTCTTGCTCTTCTTCTCCTTCTTCTTCTCCAGGCGCTTCCTCTTCCGGGAAGCGAGGAAGTCTTCGAGCTCAACATCGCGAGCAGGCTTCCGCAACGGCGGCAGCAAACTGGCAAGCTCGGCCAAATCCGCAGCAGCTTCCTCGGCAATACTCATCGACATCTTGAAGCGAGAACCAAAGAAACCTTGGCGTCAGAGACCCCTCCCCCTCTATATATATAGGGCTGGGGAGTCAAAACAGCGGGATGCCGACTACACACTGATACTCGCCCAGAAGACAGCTCGTCGAATAAGGGTTGGATGATTCTTTCCGAGCAACTACGTTACTCGCAAAGAGCGGGGATTGTGTACAACCCTCATTCTCCGAGGGTGGACCCCCCCAAGGCCACGTAGGCAGAAGTCAAAGTCAAAGAGGTCAGCACGGCAGACAAGCGTAAGAGTAGAAGACAGCCTAAGCGAGTAGGGGTGCACTCGTGCGAGTAGCTCGGATACTCGCCAAAATGTGGGCGACTATAGGCGATACTCGCCCATCTGCCCGGGGAGATCGCCTCAATGTCGCTAGTCGTCGGGCAAGGGCTGGGCTATAAAAACCCCCCTACCCCTTGGTTTTCCTATAAATAGGACCCCAGGGGTACTTGGATTGGCACCTGGACTTGAGCTTTCGAAACCCTGCTCTTGCATTCTAGCATCTGTCGCACTTGGTCGCTACTCTCGGTACTAGCCAAGTCGGTGCCTTCCTCGTACCTTGCTCGGTCATTCTTTGGTCTTGGAGGGGAAGTCTCTTCGGAGCTTCTGGGTACGTGGTGGGACCTCCCTGCCGCAGCACCTGGGGTCTTGTGTGTTGTTCTTCTATCTCTTCAGTAGTCGCCAGCTTAGTCGTCTCGTTGGACTGTTGGGCGAGTAGCCTCCGGCTGCATCGGTCCGAATCTTGAGGTCGGGATTTTCCTGGCTTCAACAGTCGCGACGCCATATTTTGTGAGGATCAGACTATGCTTGACCCTGAAAAGACTGAGAAGGCTGACTCTCGCACTGATGAAAAGTCTCCTATGACTGGAGGTGACGATACTGAGGAGGCCGCAGAGCCTGATCCAGTGCAGGGCGTTGAGCCACTTCCAGGCCATGAGGACATGAATGATGGAGAGCCTACAGAGGACATCATTGATGATGTGCCGATACCAGCAGCTGAGCTCGCTCCACGGAGGTCTGATCGAGTCAGACAACCATCTTCGAGATTGTACAACCCTCATTCTCCGAGGTAGGCCCATTCAAAGCCACGTAGGCTGAAGTCAAGGTCAAAGGGTCAGCACAGGAGCCGGCAGTCCAAGACACAAGACAACTCAGCCAGCAGGAGCAAGGCGCGAGCTGGGCGAGCAAGGCGCGAGCTTGGCGAGCAAGGGGCGAGTATGGCGAGCAAGGGGCGAGTATGGCGAGCAAGGGGCGAGCAGAGGCGAGCTTGGGCGAGTATCTCGCGAGTATGGGCGAGTATCTCGCGAGTATGGGCGAGTAGCCCTTGTAACTCGCGAGCAGAGGCAGTATACTCGCCTGTACCCCCCCTAGGATTTCTCTATAAATAGACACCCAGGGGTACTAGAAATGGCACTTTTTGGAAGTGGTCGAGGTCCCCCCAAGTTGGATACTCGCCAAATCCATGCCCGTCTAGTACCTCGCCCAGCTTTTGGTTGCGGAGGGGAAGTTTCTCCCAAACTTCCGGGTATGTGGTGGGACCTCCCTGCTGGAGCACCTGGGGTGTGCTTAGTCATTTTCTCTCTCCTATTTTAGCTATCAGAGCCGTGGAGTTGGACCGCAGGATCAGTAACCTCGGGCTGCATTGATCCGAATCTTGAGGTCAGGATTTTCCTGGCGTCAACAGAGATACTCTGCTACTGAGTATATTTTGTTGACTGATGCGGGGGAGCCCGAATGCTTTGATGAAGCAGTGCAGAGCTCAGAGAAGAAAGAGTGGATGGTTGTTATGCAGGAGGAGATGCAGTCTCTGCATGAGAACCATACTTATGAGCTGGTACGATTGCCTAAGGGCAAGAAGGCTCTGAAGAATCGGTGGATTTTCAGAGTAAAGTAGGGAGACCCCTCGACACCACTCGGATACAAGGCAAGATTAGTGGTGAAGGGTTTCAGTCAGAAACAGGGAGTTGATTTTGATGAGATCTTCTCTCCTGTTGTGAAGATGTCGTCTATCCGGGTTGTTCTTGGCCTTGCTGCAAGGCTAGACGTGGAGATTGAGCAGATGATGTCAAGACCGCCTTTCTGCATGGCGATCTTGAGGAGGAGCTTTATATGGAGCAGCCTGAAGGTTTCAAGGTGAAAGTGAATGAGAGCCTAGTCTGTCGCCTGAAGAAGAGCTTATATGGCCTGAAGCAAGCCCCGCGACTGTGGTACAAGAAGTTCGATGCTTTTATGGGGGAGATCGACTTCAGGAGGAAAACCCTTGATCACTGCGTGTTTGTGAAGCAGTACGCTCCATAGGATTTCATTGTTTTACTCCTTTATGTTGACAACATGCTGATAATCGGGAGGAGCACTGCGCGCATTGCCGAGCTGAAGCGGCAGTTGAGCTCCACATTTGCGATGAAGGACTTGGGAGCTGCGAAGACCATCCTAGGGATGCATATTCGGAGAGATAGAGGCTCCAAGTCAGGAACGGAGCCAGAAATTTTTTTAAGGGGGGTCAAAAAAATAGTAACATACAAATCCATGTCGGTAAATACTATCTCGTTGAATTCTTACATGCATCCGAACAACAAAATTACTAATTCCAACTATTGCTTCTAAATTCATGTCTGCAGCTGAGCAATGAATTCCCACGAAATTGTAATTGAGCAAATTTCAATTTCCGTCTCCGAATGCCTAAGGATACTTCCATTATTTTCATGACACCACGTTCACGACCGTCACGTAATTGTTTATAAATAAATACTCTTTTGCATAGAAATGAGGCATTGAAAACTCAGGAGTGAAGCTGGGAGAAGTAAAATATTTATTCATTCATATGTAAACCTTGGCATGACAAGTATTCATGATGCAGGTTGACTTGAGGGGAGAATAATCCAACGCCAAAATAATCCAACCCAAACAGAGTCAGCTGGATCTCACTTTAGAAAGTTTGTAGAAGCATCTGTTTAGTTTGGTAGGTTTGGGTGAAACTGGGGATGAAACTCAGCGCACATAAATACAACTGTCATCGCCCAAACTTGACACAGAAATAAAGCTCAAGGACTTGAGCTGCTGCATAATTAGCCCTCTATTTCCTAGGAATCTGGGAAATGCCGGACAAAACCAGGCGCAGTCATGAATTCGACATTCAGAAATCACAATAGTTATTGTGAATAGACAGCTAGCTTAGGCCTTAGGGTATTAATTATTCTGACTGAAAGACAGCTAGCTTAGGCCTTAGGGTATGAATTATTTTTTACAAATTCAGGGGGGTCAATTGACCCCCCTCGTCTCTTGATAGATCCGCCCTTGCTCCAAGTTACTTTGGTTGTCGCAGGAAAGATATATCAGGAAGGTGCTACAGAGATTTAGTATGGATCAGGCGAAGAAGGTGAGCACGCCGCTTGCAGCTCACTTCAAACTTACCGCTGACCAGTGCCCGAGCACACCTGAGGAGAAAGAGGAGTGATACGCCCGAAAACGGTTGCGTATTTTGTACGCAAGTGCACGTGCCGGCTCAAGTAATATAATGTGAGTTAAATATCGTTCCCACGGAGAGGTGTTAAACTCAGTGCTCGCAAATAGCAGTTATGAATTTTCTTTAAATCCAAGGTATTCAAATATTTGTGATAATGATTATGAAAGTAAAAATTATCAGTAAACTATTTTTTTAAATTAAAATTAATGGCAGATCTATAATAAAATACTTTTCAAACCGTTATGAGAAATAATCTTGTATTGTGATTTCCTAAATCTAATGCAATGATTTTTATAAATAGAACTTTGTGAAAAATGCGTGGTGAAATATCGTGCAACGATTTTAATTTAGACAACCGTACCTCTCGATATCGGATCTCCCTAATTCCTTATCTCCTCTGTCATCTCTAACTCGAGTGACATAAAGAACCGCATTATGAATAAAAACCTATGTTGCTAACGCCAAGGGGAAATCTCTTTCTCCCTTCAAACGCTATATCGAACCTATGATACCCTTACGCAACTCATCTCTCGAATTATGAAGCGCAGTAGATAAACGAAACCTTGATCAGAAGTTTCAACATAAAGATCATAAGAACAATAACGATCAATCACCAAACATTCACAAAGAAAAATTAAAACAACATCATCATTGCAAAAGAAATAGTATTCTCACAACACAAGATCACCGGAATTAGTTCATGCTTGAAGAAGAAAAGCAAAATAAAGGGTAGATCTTACTAAACGTGATGTAAATCGAGTAGATCTTCCCTTCTCCGTTGATTTGACAGCGTTTCCTGCAGCCCAGACGCAAATTCTGGACTGGTTTTTCCCCTCGCCCGCGCAGCAGTTTTTCTTCTTCCTCCTCTCTAATAATGGAATAGAACTCCCGTCCAACTCCCTTTAGAATGGCTGGAAATGTCCTTTTAAATCTCCTCCTTTCTCTCTCTAGGCGGGGCCCATTTTTGGTAGGTTTTAATTGCTGAAACGATGCCTTATTTCCATCCGTAACTGCCGAAATCAAATATATTTCGGATCTGAAAATTCTGTAACCGTCGACAAGTTGCAACTTTTCGGCAGAAAAGTTGCAACTTATTTTTAAAATCTGGAATTCTGCTTCTTAAAACTGCCAGATATGTTATAACATTTTTCAGATTATGTTACAACATATTCCAGTTTTTCAACAATACTTAGCATTCGATCATTGACTCGATTTCTTCACAAATCCTGTCATAAAAACATTCAAAACTAGACGTAATAATGATTTAAACTCCAAGTAACAATTCATTTGAATATATATAATTTTCATTCATAATTATTATATAACATAAACAAAAAAGGTTAAATTAAGATGCAAGATAACTTCATTTTGCGAAGTTATCACACCCCCATACTAGAATTCTTGCTAGTCCCTAGCAAAGGTAATTCATGATAAAACCAGGAAACGACAAATGCTTATGAAAGTGTAGATTCAATTCATCCTACATTTCATTATAAGTCACATAAAATACATTCAAGTCATTCGCATCAACTGGTGATAAAATTGCTCATCTTTTAGAGTTCAAACCTTACAAATCCATGAGTCAGATATAATATAAAGTTCAATTAAGAATTCAAGTGTTAGATGTGAAGTTCTTAAAAAGTATCCACTTCCCTTACAACTTATTTTTGATAAACTTCGTCACCAATATGATTGATCAAACGTAGACTAAGACTTTGATATGACCTCTACATGAGTTTGGTAGTAACCGGTGCCAAATGAAACGACTTGATGAATTTGAACTGATAGGTGACTATTTCCCGAATTAATCATCATAGTGGCTCTCCAAATTATGGGGTTTAATTTTCAATAACACTTTTTTTTTGATATTTCTCATAGTTGGGATCATTCCAAATATGCGTGAACATACTTGGGCCACATATCACTATGATATAAAGATACTTTTTTTTTTCATCATAGTTGGGATCATTCTAAGTATGCGCGAGCAAACTTAGGCCACATATCACTATGATATATAATTTTTTTTTATATAACACCCATAACTGGTGGGCCAACTAGATACAAAGTTAAGGAAGAATAAGGAAATAAAGAACCAAGGCTTTAAGCTCAAAGGTAATAGGTGATAGCACCCGGTAAGGAGTTATGTGGAAGCGAAGGTTAACTACGTCTGCTCAACATGTTGGCTATTATCATTGAATTAGTACATGCTCAATCTCTTCCCATTAAGATCCGAAGTCACCTAAATACAATTTAAAGGATGTAAATTTTTTTTTAAGAACTATAGTGCATAGTGAATAAGAATTCTTAAGAGAACTTTAGTAAATCTTACTAATTTCAAATTCTCAGTCTGAACTCGTAGGACTGACTCATCTATCACACAAATTAAATTGAAGACTTGAATAGCTTTATTTTTATTTTTTTAAAGAAAATAAATATAGAACTTCATGAACTACACTTCATAAGGAATTTGTCGCGGGAGACACAGTGAAACGTGATTCTGTGCCCCCATACTTGAACCTTTACTAGGCCCTAGTAAAGAATACCAATAAATGAGCCGGGAATAGTAGAATGAGCATCAGAATTTGTTCAATTGAAAAGAACATTTAGAAAAGTATTGCAGACGAGAGGATTCATTCATCAAAGCAAAAACTTTAAAGTAACTTAACGTAGCAGCACCACTAGATATCAATACTGTTTAAAACAGTTTAACCGCACTCATCATAACAGCAATATTGAAATTAGTAAAGAAATAGAGTTGATAGAACCATGATACATCAGCATTTAATATCAGCATAATTGTCACAAAAGGATGTTGTCTCCATATAATAGACCAAATAAAAACATATAAGATTTCATGCAAAGTAGAATGAAGAGTGACACAAGCATTCAGAAAATATTGTTATGTTAGGTAGAGACAAAAACTGGGCTGCTGAGATTAAATCAGAACGCATCACTATTGCTCGCATCAGTTCCATCTTCCTCATCATCTTCGTTCGCGTCCTCACCATCATCGGCGCCATCGCCTTCTTCATCATCCTCATCCGCATCCGCACCATCATCGGCGTCATCACCTTCCTCATCATCCTCATCCGCATCCTCACCATCATTGGTGTCATCCTCCTCCACATAGGTTTTTGGAACGACTATGTTTTCTACCGGGATATTAGCATGACGAAGGAGCTGAATTTGATTATGATGTAGGACACTTAAGTACGCTGTTATATGACGGTGCAGCTGGCGCTGATGTTTTGCTGTAGCGTGTATGTACTTCAGGATAATCGGCCAATCTGGTGGATTTGCGTAAGGAGGTGCAGGAGTAGGTGGCAGAGTAGGAGAAGCGGGGGCCGGCTTTTTACTTTTAGTTTTTGTAACTCGACTTGTTGAAGCAGTAGCCGCTGATTTAGTCTTTATTGGAGAATCATCTGAAGCAACCTTAATATATGATGAAATAACTGCATGTGTGATGGGTCGACCAACTTGATTGCAAACATCCGAAGCCGCCATGCTTACTCCAGCATAACGGCAAAAGGTCGTTATTAGTGTGGGGAACCAAAGTTGACGGCCGGTCAATTTGAACTTTTGTAATAATTGATTGAATATAATACGGCCGACATTAACAGGGTGACCCATAAGGATGCAATAAATGAGGAAAGAGCGATCGAAGGATACATGGTTCTGATGCTTAGTGGGCATGAGACTTGTGTTAACAAAGAGCAGCCATACCTTGGCTTCGCGGCTAAAATGTGATGATTTCAGAGTGTGTTTTGCTGCACTAGCCCAGTCGATTTCGGAGGATAAGCACAATGCCTTTGCAACATCTAAATGAGAAGTGTTAGCCTTGAGAGTCTCATAATCATGTCCCGCCGTTGTGGGTATATCGAAGTAGTCGTTGATGGCTTCGGCTGAGAAATTGATTTCCTTCCCCCTCACTGCAGTTATGCCATTTGTATGGACACGTCCGTTGGCATAGAACTCATGAACCCACTGTAAAACAGCATCAGTGCGAGGGTGGCAGAATGTTGTCCAACCTAATTTTTCAATTTGCTGAACGTAGACTTTACTCCATGATTTGATTTCCAGTTGAAATCCTCGCTCATAGATGACCGGTAGGGTTTTCATCAACTCGAATCGCTCCTTGGCCTCATCATTCACAAATCGTGTGTACTTATGAGCCACTGTTTTTCCTTTAGAACTCTTGGGAGCCATGCCTAGGGATGGATAGAAAGCTTTGCTAACAAAAACAAACCCGACACTGCACATAAATGTGAGAGGCTGGAAACTTACCGCACACGAACGTGAAATCGAAGTAGCCGACGGTGGTTGATGCTTGTGGAGGCCGCCGGAATAGCAAATCGCGCCGCCTGGGAAGATCGGGGAGGGCCGCTAGGTTTCAGCTGGAGAAAGGAAGGGCCGCTAGGTTTCGCTAAAGAGGAGGAGGGAGCGGTTTAGGAAATTGGAATCGCGATGGGGGTTGCGTATTAATGTTGTCCGGTTCAGGTGAACCGGGCTAATCATTTTAAGCAGACGGACGTAGAAGGAATTGGCAGAGAAAAAGAAGTTGAGACATGTGACACCAAAAGTTACAACTTACCCATTTCATTTCAAAAACGCAAATTACCCATAATTTTCAGTCCGACTGCAGTCAAAAAGAGGCTACACGCAGTTTCCTCACGTTTTACATATATAAGAATAACTTTGATTACCTAAAGTTACGTTTAAAAACAACAAAATACCATAAACACTAGAACGTAAAATTAAAGTAGGAGTTGGGTTGCCTCCCAATAAGCGCCTAATTTAGCGTCCCGGCAGGACGGCGCACTCGGAGTTCATGTTAGACTAAAGTGACGAATGACACCATCCGATCGTCATCACCTCTCATATACAATTTCAATCTTTCGCCGTTAACTTTAAATTCCGTACCATCATTTTCATTAGTAATAGTCACGGCACCATAAGGGTGCACCGTTTTAATCTTGAACGGACCCGACCACCGAGATTTAAGCTTCCCGGGAAACAATTTTAAGCGTGAGTTGAATAACAATACTAATTGTCCCGGCTCGAACTGTTTTCCCTTTAGATGTCGGTCGTGCCACTTCTTTGTCCGCTCCTTATAAATTTTTGAAT
This sequence comes from Dactylorhiza incarnata, assembly GCA_033032865.1. Classification (NCBI taxonomy): domain Eukaryota; kingdom Viridiplantae; phylum Streptophyta; class Magnoliopsida; order Asparagales; family Orchidaceae; genus Dactylorhiza; species Dactylorhiza incarnata. Next base: position 70,579 of record JAWHQI010000741.1, read on the forward strand.
TTTCATATGCGTGCATTCTAATCTCCTCCAATTCATTTAATTGAAGTAATCTCGTCTTGCCCGCGTCTTGGAAATCATAATTGATCTTCTTTATCGCCCAGTAAGCACGATGCTCTAGCTCCAAAGGTAAGTGACAAGATTTTCCGTAGACTAGCCTATATGGGGTCAGACCAAGAGGTGTTTTAAAAGCCGTGCGATGGGCCCAAAGTGCGTCGTTAAGTTTTTGAGACCAGTCTCTACGATTAGTGCTAACTGTCTTTTCTAGGATTTTCTTGATTTCCCTATTTGACAACTCAGCTAGCCCATTCGTTTGGGGGTGATAAGCTAGTGCGACTTTGTGTGTCACCCCGTATTTTCTAAGCAGAGACGTGAATTGGGTATTGCAAAAGTGACTCCCCCCATCGCTAATAATTGCTCTAGGTGTCCCGAATCGATTGAATATGAAATTTTTCAGAAAATTCAGGACAACCTTGGCATCATTTTTCGTTGTGGCGATCGCTTCTATCCACTTTGATACGTAGTCGACGGCCAAAAGGATATAAATGTTACCGTTAGAATTCACGAATGGGCCCATAAAATCTATGCCCCAAACATCAAATAATTCGACTTCTAGTATTATGTTCATGGGCATCACATCAGTCTTACCTATGTTCCCAATTCGTTGACACCTATCGCACCGTTTTACAAACACGTTGGAATCCCGAAACAAAGTAGGCCAATAAAACCCGGCCTCTAACACTTTCATCGCCGTTCTCGTTCCCATGAAATGACCTCCATACGGTGAACTATGACACTTTTCTAAGATCAAATTCATTTCTTCCTCTGGTATGCAGCGTCTCACAACACCATCTGTTCCAACCTTAAACAAGTAAGGTTCATCCCATAAATATGAGCGCACCTGATATAAAAATTTCTTTCTTTGGTGATAGGTCAAATCAGAAGGTATAATATTACTAACTAAGTAGTTCACAAAATCTGCATACCAAGGTGCTATACTTTCAGATATAACCAACAACCACTCGTCCGGAAATCTCTCTTCGATTTCAGAATGTAATGACTGATATGTATTCTCAAGCCTAGACAATTGATCCGCAACAGGATTTTCTGTTCCTTTTCTATCTTTAATTTCTACATCAAACTCCTGTAAGGGGAGTACCCATCGGATCAGACGAGGTTTTGCGTCTCTTTTCTCCATCAGATAACGAATCGCTGCATGGTCAGTATATACTATCACTTTTGTACACAAAAGATACGATCTAAATTTTTCAAATGCGAAAACTACCGCTAATAATTATTTCTCAGTTGTAGTGTAGTTGACTTGGGCATCAATAAGGGTTTTACTCGCATAAGCTATCGTGTGAAAAACTTTCCCCCGCATTTGCCCCAAGACAACGTCCACGGCATAATCGCTTGCATCACACATTAAGACAAAAGGTTCTTCCCAATCCGGGGTAACTATAATATAGTCAAACGATTTTTAAGTTCATCAAAAGCTTTTAGGCAATCGTCGCCAAAATAAAATTTCACGTCTTTTTCTAATAGATCACTCAATGGTTTAGCAATTTTCGCAAAATCTTGAATAAATCTTCGATAAAATCCGGCGTGACCTAAAAAGCTCTGTAACATCTTCAAATTTTTTGGTGGCGGTAACTTTTCAATCACATCCAATTTTGCTTTATCTACTCCCAAACCCTTTTTAGAAACATGGTGACCAAGCACAATCCCTTCGCGTACCATGAAGTGACATTTCTCCCAATTAAGAACAAGATTGGTTTCGATACAACGTGCAAGCACCTTTTCTAGACAATTTAAACAAGCTTCAAATGATTTGCCAAAAATAGAGAAATCATCCATAAATATTTCAATACCATCATCCATAATACTAAGCGTCACTAATATTGCAAGATAAACACACTAATGATGGGAACCTCCTTATCCTCCTCCATGTCTAAGACTACAAAGTCCGCAGAAAAAATGAATTTATCCACCTTGACTAATACATCTTCTATAACTCCCTTTGGAAAAGCAAGAGTTTTATCAGCTAATTGCAAAGTAATCGACGTTCTTGTAATATCACTTAATCCCAACTTCTTATAAATCGAAAGAGGCATTAAGTTAATACTTGCCCCTAAATCACACAATGCTTTTCCTTCAAATTGATACCCAATGGAGCATGGTATGGTAAAGCTTCCCGGATCTTTTAATTTCGGGGGAAGTTTCTTTTGAAGGATTGCGCTGCACTCATGAGTGAGTGCTACCGTTTCATTCACTCCGAATTTTCTCTTCTTAGTAAGAATATCTTTCATGAATTTAACGTAACTTGGCATCTGTTCTAGGGCATCGGCAAATGGAATATTAATTTGCAATTTCTTGAATATTTCTAAAAATTTCTGGAATTGATGATCTAACTTGCTCTTTCTTAACCTCTGAGGGAAAGGTGGTGGAGGATATATAATTTCGTCCTTATTCTTCTTTAATGAATCAATTTTTGTTTCAGTCTTCTTCTCCCCTACTATTTCTACTTCATCTCCGTCCTTACCGTTACTCTTAGGTGTTGGTTCTTCATCTGGCTTATTTACACTCTCCAAATTATTTTCTTCACTACTCTTCTTAGTTTGTTCCTCAACATAACCATTTTCTAATTCTCTTCCACTCCGTAACATCACCGCCTTACATTGTTGGTTATCTCCTTTAGGATTAGGGGTTGTATCGGCTGGAAGTGTTCCTTGGGGTCTAAGGCTTAATGCGTTGGCAATTTGACCTAGTTGAGATTCTATTATTCGTAGTGACCCCTCCAAGCTAGACACACGTGCATCATTCTTTTGCATGGCTTCAATGATAAAATCATCGGTTACTTTCCTAGGTGCTCCTTGTTGAATAACATTATGATTTTGGTGAGGATTAGAATTTGAATTAAATAGATGTGTAGGAGTCATTCCGGAATTATTTTTCCATGAAAAGTTTGGGTGGTTTCGCCATTCGGGATTATAATTATTTGAGAATGCATTATTATGTTGCCTTTGTTGACCACTAATATAATTAGCTTCCTCATTATGGCTAACAAGTTGTTCTACTGTGAGTGAAGGATTCATGATAGGCAAAGGATTAGATATGCTATTTACTTGGGGAGTCATCTGAGTTTGGTTTAAAGTTAAAGCATCTAACCTCTTGTTCATTGAATTGAATTGGGCGGTTATTTGTGCCGCAAAAGAAGTGAATTGATCGACTTGATATAAACCGGCCGTAGAAGATGTCGATTGTCGATCCATTGAGTGATAGTGATTGGAGGACAAATCCTCTAGTATCGCGTAAGCATCCTCGGGATACTTATTCATCAAAGATCCTCCTGCAGCTCCATCCACTTGAATCATAGTGGAAGTCTGGAGGCCATTGTAAAAGGTCCACACCTGTTGATGGATGACTAAGCCATGATGAGGACACTTCCGCAATAATTCTTTGAAACGTTCCCACGCATCATAAAGTGTTTCACCATTAATTTGCACAAACGTAGATATGTCTCGCATAAGTTTGGCTGTTTTAGATGGAGGAAAGTACTTAGCTAAGAATTTTTCCATTAGCGAAGTCCAAGTCGTGATAGACGCATTAGGCATAGAGTTTAACCAATCTTTTGCTTTACCTTCTAATGAAAAAGGGAACAGGCGAAGCTTAATAGCTGCATCTAAAGCACCGTTAATCTTGAATATCTCGCAAATTTCTATGAAAGTCCTTAAATGTGAGTTGGGGTCTTCGTGATTTAGTCCGCCAAATTTACTATTTTGAACTAAGTGCATGGCAGTAGGATCTATTCTGAAGTTATTAGCTTCAATGGCAGGTCTAGCTATACTGAATTGGACTCCCCCTCGATAAGGCATGTTATAATCGCGACATGTTCTTCTATTTTCAATTGGATTTCCATTATGCTCTACCCGTCCTTCTAGGTCTTGGCCTTCCTGATGAACTTCATCATTTACGTGTTGCTCGTTTGGATCCATTATAAGTTGATTAGGGTGTTCCAACCTACGCGACTTTCGATTTTGTCTACAAGTACGTTCTATTTCAGAATTTAATGGAATTAGTTCTACAGAACGATACCTGGACATGCACCACGAAATATCAACTGATAATAATAATAAATTAACTAAAGTTAAAACTTGGGCTCCAAATACCAAGCGTCACTAATATTGCAAGATAAACACACTAAATTATTTGCATCTCCCCGGCAACGGCGCCAAAAACTTGATACGCCCGAAAACGGTTGCGTATTTTGTACGCAAGTGCACGTGCCGGCTCAAGTAATATAATGTGAGTTAAATATCGTTCCCACGGAGAGGTGTTAAACTCAGTGCTCACAAATACCAGTTATGACTTTTCTTTAAATCCAAGGTATTCAAATATTTGTGATAATGATTATGAAAGCAAAAATTATCAGTAAACTATTTTTTTAAATTAAAATTAATGGCAGATCTATAATAAAATACTTTTCAAACCGTTATGAGAAATAATCTTGTATTGTGATTTCCTAAATCTAATGCAATGATTTTTATAAATAGAACTTTGTGAAAAATGCGTGGTGAAATATCGTGCAACGATTTTAATTTAGACAACCGTACCTCTCGATATCGAATCTCCCTAATTCCTTATCTCCTCTGTCATCTCTAACTCGAGTGACATAAAGAACCGCATTATGAATAAAAACCTATGTTGCTAACGCCAAGGGGAAATCTCTTTCTCCCTTCAAACGTATATCGAACCTATGATACCCTTACGCAACTCATCTCTCGAATTATGAAGCGCAGTAGATAAACGAAACCTTGATCAGAAGTTTCAACATAAAGATCATAAGAACAATAACGATCAATCACCAAACATTCACAAAGAAAAATTAAAACAACATCATCATTGCAAAAGAAATAGTATTCTCACAACACAAGATCACCGAAATTAGTTCATGCTTGAAGAAGAAAAGCAAAATAAAGGGTAGATCTTACTAAACATGATGTAAATCGAGTAGATCTTCCCTTCTCCGTTGATTTGACAGTGTTTCCTGCAGCCCGGACGCAAATTCTGGACTGGTTTTTCCCCTCGCCCGCGCAGCAGTTTTTCTTCTTCCTCCTCTCTAATAATGGAATAGAACTCCCGTCCAACTCCCTTTAGAATGGCTGGAAATGTCCTTTTAAATCTCCTCCTTTCTCTCTCTAGGCGGGGCCCATTTTTGGTAGGTTTTAATTGCTGAAACGATGCCTTATTTCCATCCGTAACTGCCGAAATCAAATATATTTTGGATCTGAAAATTCTGTAACCGTCGACAAGTTGCAACTTTTCGGCAGAAAAGTTGCAACTTATTTTTAAAATCTGGAATTCTGCTTCTTAAAACTGCCAGATATGTTATAACATTTTTTCAGATTATGTTACAACATATTCCAGTTTTTCAACAACACTTAGCATTCGATCCTTGACTCGATTTCTTCACAAATCCTGTCATAAAAACATTCAAAACTAGACGTAATAATGATTTAAACTCCAAGTAACAATTCATTTGAATATATATAATTTTCATTCATAATTATTATATAACATAAACAAAAAAGGTTAAATTAAGATGCAAGATAACTTCATTTTGCGAAGTTATCAAGGAGATGCAGAAGGTCCCCTATGCTTCTGCAGTTGGTAGTCTTATGTATGCCATGGTATGCACTCGCCCTGATATAGCGCATGCTATTGGTACTGTTAGTAGGTTTCTCTCCAATCCTGGGAGAGAACATTGGAGCGCTGTGAAGTGGATTCTAAGGTACCTACATGGGACGTCAGATTTAACGTTAAGGTTTGGAGATAGTGAGCCAGAGCTACTAGCCTACACAGATGCTGATATGGCTGGAGATTTGGACTCCAGAAGATCGACCTCTGGGTACCTGATCCTATTTGCTGGGGAAGCTATTTCGTGGCAGTCAAGACTGCAGAAGTGCGTTGCACTGTCGATTACGGAGGCAGAGTTTATTGCAGTCACTGAGGCGGGAAAAGAGCTTCTTTGGATGAAGCGTTTCATCAAAGAGTTGGGTTTCACTCAGGAGCGCTACACACTCTTATGTGACAGTCAGAGCGCGATTCATTTAGGGAAGAACCCCACATTCCACTCGAGATCCAAGCATATTGATACGCGGTATCATTGGATACGCGATACTCTAGAGCAGAGAGAGCTGGATTTGCAGAAGGTGCACACAGATGACAATGGAGCGGATATGCTTACGAAGACTGTATCGAGGGGGAAGTTCGAACATTGTGTGAGGATCGTTGGCATGTCGATCTCTTCCACATAAATGCAAAGGGGATAAATTGTTGGGTACAGTTCCCGTCCTTTGTGGAGAAAACTGTGGTTTTGAGTTTTTACTAACTCAAACTTGGTGGTGCTGGATCTATCGACATATGGAGGAGACACGAAGGTCTTACCAAATGAAGATAATTAGAAGGACACATTTTTCACTTAGTCGAAAAGGGGGAGATTTGATGAGGTATTTTCTCCTAAGTGTGAAAGGGGCTAGCCACCTTTTGACCATGCTTTTCAAGCATGTGTTTCATGCAAGTGTGAAAAGGGGTAGCCGCCTTTGACTAAAAAATCAACATGTGCTCTTGAAGGAAGCTTCTAGGAAAGTGCCCAGAGGAAGCTTCATGACATGTGCTTTTGACCGAGAGTAGCTTCATGGAAGCTTCATGCACATGCTATCTACCACCATCTACCCCTTGGTTTTGGCCTTATAAATAGGCATGAAGGAGGAGGGGTAAGGCATCAACTTCTCTCCCATCTCAAGCATTGAAAGAGTTTCTAGTGAGGCATTTGTGGCAAGCGTCTTAGTTTGGGGAGAGCTTTCGGACGTCTCTGCGACGTTGACGAGGAATACTTCGCCATACACGGATTGGATCTGGAGCAGACTTGGGCAAGGATTCGAAGAGGCATCTTGGAGAGGATTTGTGTAATCCGTCTCGTCCGCCACTGTCGGTAACTTGCAACTTTTTGCTACTGTTTATTGTGTATTATTGTGTGGTGCGAAGTTGGTGAAGATCCTGTGTGGATCGAGGAGGGAAAGCCTTGTAATTGCCTATCTGTTTTACACATTTTTTAGTGGCGGCTTTCCGGGTTGGACTCCGATCGTCCCGTGGTTTTCACCCTATTGGGCTTCCACGTTATATCTGCGTGTCACTTTTATTGTTGTTATTTTGTGCTGTGTTTTTGGTCGTGTATCGGCATACCGCTAAGCGGTCGTGTAGGTACTTGCTCGAACTAATTTGCAGGTGCTCTGGTCGGGCTTGCGTGCTCTCTAGCCCAACATTTTCCTCGATCTGTTGGAGCGACAAAAACTTCTCTTCCTCCTTCCGATTAGCGACGAGAACGAATGGCTACCGGAATTCTCATGGCGAAGCAGCAATGATGTTCTAGGCCTCCACTAAGGAGCGGCGCTATTACCTTCTCGATTTTGTTTTATTTTCTTCGGCGGTGGCTTCGCACGAGGACGAAAATCAAGGTACTTCAAAAAACCGAGAAAGGGAGAATGTTATGACTGTTCCGCTCAAGGTACTTTACGTGTACTCCATCAAGTTTGAAATGAGTATATATAGTACTTGTATCATAGAGCATTACCCTAGGTAGACAAGTAACCCACTGATCACTATCGAATCGGTCGCATGGACAGACACAAAATATTCAACAAATTAAATTTGATTAATGGAGATTTTCTCGATTTGCATCCACGATGATTGCGTTAAAAATGATTTGCTCTAGTTTATGACCAAAACTTACAATTACCTTAAAGTATTAAGATCCACAAAATTTAAAAGCGACTAGCAAAAAATATAAATATTTATTCATATTGGTCATAAAGATCCTGTATATAAACTTGAACAAATCATTGAATAAATTTTAGCTTCAAAAAAATTTATTTCTAATTTAGCAATAAAATTTTTTTATTCCTAATTTGTGGAGACGTGCAAAATTCATATTCCTTATTAAGTGTATCTAAATAGCAAAAAAATATTTTCTTTTGTAATTTTTCTTGCACATCGGGCAAGTTAGCAAAACACACATGACATGGGATAATAAGAAGTCCAAGAAGAAAAAAGACACCACACTTGGGCATATCAAAACATAAGAGGATCAAAGGAGGGATCATTCCAGACGAAAAATCACGACCGTTCATGCATGATTCAAAGAAGGACAAACATGAATTGCAAATTACACAGCATACCATTACCCCATGGGAATTCAAACACGCACACATAGCAATAATTCTCTCTTAGAATTGGTCACCCAGCTCCCGAGAACGCATGTTTTATTCTTACGCAGACTCTTCTTCAGCTTCAATGTTGATTCATGCTTTGCTGCCAAACCCAATTTCCTTTGGCATCGGCGAGGTAAAGGTAATTATCATCGAGGTGGATCTCGCATGGAAGACGACTTGGATCGATAATTCGACTCGGAGTCGTCCACAAATAAAAAAAACTGCCAAAGTCTAGCAATAAGACTCCAAGCTCGCAATTCTTCTGCAGTTCAAGTGCGCAGTGACCCCATTTGTAGAAGGTGTTTGATTCCCAAACTACAATGCGTTTAGGTGCATTATGGGTCACTACGAGGTTGCAATCCTCTTGCATGGTGAGCACATAGATACCACCCGTGAGAAATTTCCCAGGCTCCAACAGAATTTTTGACGAAACGTGAGGCACAAACATCAAGAATACTGCAATTGCAGCATACAAGAGAGTTGCCGACGCCGAAGCGGTGATCGCCATGACGCGCTTATTTGCCTAATCGATCGGAAGGTTCATTCTGCCTGCCACATTTATTTATAGTACATAGATGAGCTGTGAAGACAATACATGGGTTGATCGAGGCTTCATGTTGAAGCTTTTGTCGTGCATATAAGAATTACAATCACGTGTCAAACGGAGATAGGCAGACAAACCTATGCAAAGCCGGTACAGAAAAATGACGCGTTAAACGGTTAATTACTCTTGGAATTATTAACTTGTGCAAAGCCGGTGCAAGAAAAGACAATTGTTGTTTTTAAGGATATATAGAGTGATATAAAAAGGCGGTCTAAAATAAATACTCCCGTTAACTTATGCAAATTGCAAAGCCGGTTAAATTTTGATGACAATTGATATGAAATTTATGAGAGATAACAATATTTCCTCAAAAACATAATAATAAACAAAAATATTAGTAGAGATGAGCATTTTTCATTCGGGCTCGTATTTTTGCCCATGCGTGTGTTTTTTTCGCCCGAGCACACTATTCTTGTCCGGACACGCTTTTTTCGCCAGGGCGCGTTTTTCGCCTAGGCGTAAGTTTACAGCCCCGACGCACATTTTTTCGCCCGGACACATTTTTTTCAACCGTGCGAGCTTTTCGCCTTTACTTGCGGTTTTTCGCCTAGTCCTGCATTTTTCGCTCCGGAAGCGTATGTTTTCCCGGTCGAGCATTTTTCGCACGGGTGCTCGTTTTTCGTACGAGTGAGTGTTTTTTTGCTTGGGCGTGCGGTTTTTTGCCTGCGCACGTATTTTTCGTCCGTACGCATTTTCTTATGCCCGGGCGCGCATATTTTTGCCCATGGGCACACTTTTTTTCAACGGCGTGTACTGATTTTCGCCTTAACTTATGGTTTTTCGCCTGAACGCGCATTTTTTACCCGACCGCGCTTTTTTCACCACATCACTCATTTTTTGTCCGGGTGTGCATGCGTATTCAGGCCGAGCGTGTGTATTTCGTCGTGAAGCGCGTATTCCGCATGGGCTCGCATATTCTGCCCGAGCACGCATATTCCGCCCATGTGCGCGTTTACCGCCCATGCGCACGTTTTCCGCCCATGCGCGCGTTTTCCGCCCATGCAACCTATGATGTGGTCGAAAAAGTCTGGTGAAATTGCTCTCTTCAAGGTGAACTCCGTCTTTGCGTTGGTCTTCCCCCAAGCTCTCACAACTTGACCATTGTCTTCGATTGGAAACACTTCTGCCTGCTCTTCTCCTCCAACGACCTCCCATAGGTCCTCTCCACGCAGGTAACTCTCCAAGCAAAACTTCCACTTCTTGTAGTTGGTCTGGGTGAGCAGCTCAATGCCAAGTCCCCTAGCATACCCTCCTCCGCCGTCCATCTTGGTTGCTCAGTCCTTGTTCTCACTATCCCTCTGATACCATGTGAAATATTTTGAAGTCGGAAGAACACGTCAACCAACAAGAGAATAAGGACACCAAACGATGAACACAAACTTTCACAATAATAACTCATGGCAGCTAGTTACAAATGGACAGAGCTGAATACAGGTTGCATCCAACTTGATTCACGGACAAGGTCCGCTTCTCCTCCGGAGCACACCGCGCAGGTGATACTCGCTCCTCGCTACCGCCAGCGTTAACTCTACCGCCCAGCGTTAGCTTCCCTACTCACAAGCTCGCTGCTCGCACTCCAGCTACTCTTCTCGCTACCGCGAGCGTTAGCTCCTAACGCGTCGCGTTAGCTCTGCTTCTCGCAAGCTCACTGCTCACACTCCAAGCTACTCGCATGCTCGTCATGCTTCGCTTCCTCCACTACTCGCTACCGCGAGCGTTAGCACTAACGCATCGCGTTAACTCGCGAGTAGGTAACTCTCTTGCCGAACTTACTCCAAGTTCGATGCTCGCCTGGAAGCACTCTGGTATCTCTAACTCGCTCAAAGTAGATGATACTCGCCATTTTCAGAATGGATGCTCTTTGGGGGGGGGGGGGGGGGGGGGGTACCCCTCTATTTATAGACAAAAGCAGGGGGGTGGCGAGAAGGAGCTACCGCCGGCGGTAGCGCTAGCGCCAGCGTTAGCTCACTTCAAGAAACCTAACAGAATTGGTGTCATACGACGGAGGTTTCGGTACCATGGAACTCAGTGAGTTCAAATGATTGCAATTTCACTATATCGCACGTGCTACGCTTCGACATTTTAAATAGAAAAACGTAAATCAGAAAAATATCACATGGTCTGAGTAGTAGGCGATTCAGTCACTTCAGATCCAATCCAGTAATTTGTTTGTCCTCCAAGCGGCAATGCTCTGTAAATGCAAAAGATTCCATGTAGAGTTGAACAAATGCACTCCCCGAGGACGACCGCAATCCGAAACTCCCTCTCCTCCAGTCCACAACGATATGAGATGGCTCAAAAAAAAATCCAGTGAGGGTTCCACAGTGAGAGCTCCACTGAAAATGAAAATCCAGCGAATGATTTTACTGGACCTTGCCGAACAATTGACTTTGACTGGATCTTGCCTATCAAAGTTTTCTGCAGGGAAATTTTCACTTAGGCGACGACCTCCACTTAAGGATGGAGATGGAGGAGAGATCGAGGACTCTTCAACAAGGATCGACAACATCAGGTGCCAAGATTTCCTTCTTGATCTACGAACAGTGGAATACGCCCGAGAACAACGTAGATCCGGCTTGGTGAAAAACCCAGGCTAGACGAGTCTCCTTCAATCGAGCAGCGACGAGGAAGTAGCCGCACAGAAACGACGGGCGATCAACAGAGATCCTCCTCCGACGACGATCAACGATGGGAACGAATGACAACAGAGCCCTTTTCCTCGATCTGTTGGAGCGACAAGAACTTCTCTTACTCCTTCCGATTAGCGACGAGAACGAATGGCTACCGGAATTCACATGGTGAAGCAGCAATGATATTCTAGGCCGCCACTAAGGAGCGGCGCTATTACCTTCTCGATTTTGTTTTATTTTCTTCGGCGGTGGCTTCGCACGAGGACGAAAATCAAGGTACTTCAAAAAACCGAGAAAGGGAGAATGTTATGACTGTTCCGCTCAAGGTACTTTACGTGTACTCCATCAAGTTTGAAATGAGTATATATAGTACTTGTATCATAGAGCATTGCCCTAGGTAGACACGTAACCCACTGATCACTATCGAATCGGTCGCATGGACAGACACAAAATATTCAACAAATTAAATTTGATTAATGGAGATTTTCTTGATTTGCATCAACGATGATTGCGTTAAAAATGATTTGATCTAGTTTATGACCAAAACTTACAATTACCTTAAAGTATTAAGATCCACAAAATTTAAAAGTGACTAGCAAAAAATATAAATATTTATTCATATTGGTCATAAAGATCCTGTATATAAACTTGAACAAATCATTGAATAAATTTTAGCTTCAAAAATATTTATTTCTAATTTAGCAATAAAATATTTTTATTTCTAATTTGTTGGAGACGTGCAAAATTCATATTCCTTATTAAGTGTTGCTAAATAGCAAAAAAATATTTTTCTTTTGTAAATTTTCTCGCACATCGGGCAAGTTAGCAAAACACACATGACATGGGATAATAAGAAGTCCAAGAAGAAATAGACACCACACTTCAGCATATCTAAACATAAGAGGATCAAACGAGGGATCATTACAGACTAAAAATCACGACCATTCATGCATAATTCAAAGAAGGACACATCATACCATTACCCCATGGGAATTCAAACACGCACACGTAGCAATAATTCTTTCTTAGAATTGGTCACCCAGCTCCTGGTAACGCATGTTTTATTCTTACGTAGACTCTTCTTCCGCTTCAACGTTGATTCATGCTTTGCTGCCAAACCCGATTTCCTTGGGCATCGGCGAGGTAAAGGTAATTATCATCGAGGTGGATCTCGCATGGAAGAAGACTTTGATCGTTAATTTGAATCGAACTCGTCCAAATCCCAACAATAGCGTTAGTAATTGTATAAATGATTCTAAGCTCGCAATTCTTCTGCAGTTCAAGTGAGCAGTAACCCAATTCGAAGAAGGTGTTTGATTCCCAAACTACAATGCGTTTAGGTGCATTATGGGTCACTACGAGGTTGCAATCCTCCTGCATGGTGAGCACATAGTTACCACCGGTGAGAAATTTCCCAGGCTCCAACAGAATTTTTGACGAAACGTGAGGCACAAACATCAAGAATACTGCAATGACAGCATACAAGAGAGTTGACGACGCTGAAGCGGTGATCGCCATGATGCGCTTATTGGCCTAATCGATCGGAAGGTTCATTCTGACTGTGCTGTGCTGTAACCACATTTATTTATAGTACATAGATGAGCTGTGAAGACAATACATGGGTTGAGCTTCTTGTTGAAGCTTTTGTCGTGCATATAGGAATTACAACCACGTGTCAAACGGAGATAGGCAGGCAAACTTATGCAAAGCCGGTGCCGAAAAATGACGGATTAAAAGGTTAAATTACTCTTGGAATTATTATTAACTTATGCAAAGCCGGTGCAAGAAACGACATTGTTTTTTTTAAGGATTTAGGGTGATATGAAAAGCCGGTGAAACATAAATACTCCCGACATTGTTAACTTATGCAAATTGCAAAGCCGGTTAAATTTAGATGACAATTGATATGAAATTTATGAGAGATACAAATATTTTCCTCAAAAACATAATTATAAACAAAAATATTAGCAGAGATGAGCGTTTTTCATTCGGGATCGCGTTTTTGCCCAAGCGTGTGTTTTTTCGCCCGGGCACACTATTCTCGCTCGTACACGCTTTTTTCGCAGGCCGCGTTTTTCGCCCAGGCGTAAGTTTACAGCCCCGGCGCACATTATTTCAACTGTGCAAGCTTTTCGCCTTTACTTGCGGTTTTTCGCCTAGCCGTGCATTTTTCGCCCGGGAAGCGTATTTTTGCCCTGTCATGCATTTTTCGCACGAGTGCTCGTTTTTCGTACGAGTGAGCGTTTTTTTCGACTGACCGTGCGGTTTTTTGCCCGGGCGTGCATTTTTTTGCCTGCGCACGTATTTTTCGTCCGTACGCATTTTTTTTATGCCTGGGCGCGCATTTTTTTGCCCGGGCACACTTTTTTCTGCCCGGGTGCACATTTTTCACCGGTGTGTGATTTTCGCCTTAACTTATGGTTTTCGCCTGAACACGCATTTTTTGTCCGTGCACACTTTTTTCGCCACATCACTCATTTTTTGTCCGGGCGCGCATGTGTATTCAGGTCGAGCGTGTGTATTCCGTCTGTGCTCGCATATTCTGCCCGAGCACGCGTATTCCGCCCATGTGCGTGTTTTTCACCCATGCGCGCGTTTTTCGCCCATGCATGCGTTGTTTTGATCGGGCGCGCACATTTTTGACTGGGCACACATTTTTGCTCGGCCGCACAAATTTTCGCTCATGTGTCCGATCACACTTTTTTCGACAAAGTGTGAATTTTTCACTGTGACACACATAATTCTAAGATTGAATTTTATCTAACAAACAAACACCAAAATTGACCAATTCCCCAATATTATCCAATTCTATTTATTGGGCGAACGGTACCTAAGGGTCCGTTGGTGGTGGCGATCATGAGAAGCGGTGGTACTTATGAATCATTATTCGTGAATGTCTGACCTCACCTAAGAAACTTTATTTATTTTTATCTTAAGATCGATTCTTTTTCCTAGTGGCAGCTTTAACCGTTGTCATGTCAAACAATATTTTACGATAATGACTTATTATATCCAAACTTATCGGAGCAAAAATGTCGAGACAAATATGTTAGGGTGAATTCGTGAAACCATGATGGAGACGAATTCACTATAGTCGAAACATCGACACGAGATCGTGAGCGGAAGCATACCTGAATCCATGATTATGGATTGTTGCGGTCACAGATCTTTCAAGTCTACAAGGTCCTGACAAAAAAAAAACGACTCATCATCTTCCTCCTTAGGCACTCTCCAGCGTTGTGATGCTATGACTGAATGTGAGTGAATATGATATCTTGCGACCCGGGGGGCCATAACCTATTTATAACTAAACTCTAATGAGGTCATTTACATTTAAGTTCGTCATATAACCTTTAATTTTTTTGAAATAGGTCCCCAAACTATTTTTTGCTTGAAATTAGTCCTTAAACTTTCTAAAACTTGTGAAATCAGTCTCATTTAACGTTTTTTCCCTAGGCCGGCAAAACTTTCGTGAAGCTGTTCTCCAATGGAGGTGAGCAAATAAGAACACGGCAAGGAAGTTTTGGAAAATAGGTTAGGTGTCTTCATGCAGTTATATGCCACGTATGGAGCTTCCTTCGGCAACATTCAACAATGGCGACCGCGATCTCCAGAAAATTTTCAAATGAAGGAAACAATCAACATGGATGATTCAAGGGATCGAGAGCTTCAAGTAGTCACCGACTTAAGCTCCTTCAGGACACGACAAGCAGCTTGAAGGTCAGCATCATTGGAGGTAGCAGGATGAAGAAGGCGATTTCTCTTGCTTGCCACATACGTAAGATTAAGATAGAAGATGGACACATGACAGCTGCTTGGCGACATTGGCGGGCAGATGTTCGGAGGAGAAGCAAACAAGTAAGAGGTGACCCGCATTAATTTTTCTAGGGAAAAAACGTTAACTGGGACCGATTTCAAAGTTTTAGAAAGTTTGAGGACTAATTTCAGGCAAAAAATAGTTTAGGGACCTATTTAGTAGTTTTGTCTTAATTATATCACCTAAATTAGATCGATGTTAATGATAGACCATTAACACACATAATCAATATATATGACACACATAATTATTATTTCTAACAAAATAAACCCTAAATTTTCCTCAAATTTTGTACTGGAGTACTTTAGTAGTCTTCCTAGTTCTCTGGAGACCATTTTGCTAAACATGTTTTGAGCCAAACTAGTCCATTTTTGCACCGGACTAGTCCCTCCATTTTGTCACACAACTTTGTGTTTCATTTATAACTATTATTATTTTGTTTAGGGTATTATTATAACTAGAGCGAAACAAGTTTACAAATTCAATTTTCTTTTATCATTATTTGCTATAATTCAATAATTACATATTAAATGGCCATTGTTTCAAAATATTATGATTAATATTATTGTTGCGGGTCGTTCAACGCTCTCCTAGTTCGGTCGAGTTGAACCGTCTTAGCTCGAGAGTGAGCAGAATGCCTAAACAATCAAAAGAGAGAACTAACAGTAGACAACGAGATTTGTAAGTGGAAAACCCGGAAAGAGAAAAAACCACGGGGTCTAGCCTAGTTCTGAATGATCCACTAGTGTTGTAAGTTACATAGAGTTGTTCTTCGAGGGTGACAGAACATCGCTCGTTATAAAGATTTTGTTAATTCCTTGGGAGCCGAGCGTGGTGAAGAATGCTCAGAGATAGCCTTAAGTGTGGAACATAGCAGAGCAGTCCTGAGCATAGCGTTGCGGAGCAGCCTGGAGCGGAGCGATGCAAAGCAGCCTGGAGCGGAGCGATGCAAAGCAGACTGGAGCAGAGCGCCGCAGAGCAACCTGGAGTGGAGCGCCACAGAGCAGCCTGGAGCGGAGCAGCCTGAAGCGGAGCAGCCTGGAGCGGAGCAACCTGGAGCGCCGCGGAGCAGCCTCGAACGGAGCACGGAGCAGCCTGGAGCGGAGCGCCGCGGAGCATCCTGGAGCGGAGCCCCGCGGAGCATCCTGGAGCGGAGCGCCGCGGAGCAGCCTCGAGCGGAGCGCCGTTGAGCAGCCTTGAGTAGAGCGCCACAGAGCAGCCTGGAGCAGAGCACTGCAGAGCAGTCCGTATCAAAGATGCTGATGGGTTCCACGCCGGAGAGTTTGGAGCCCAACCAAGATCCTCGACAAGTCCTTGAAGAAGAGCTGAAACGCTGTTGGAAATCATTAAGGGGGAGCTTTAAGGGCGATGAAGATATTCAAAGAGTCCTCACCGGAAAACTCAAGAGCTCCTTCTTGTCTCACTGCCCAAAAGTCATTTCAAATGGAGGCCTGACCCCCCTTTTATAGTATTTGAGGAGGGCATTCTGGTAACTGCGACATGCTAATTTCTAGATGAGCGAATGAGAAAGCTTGATTCGAGGCACACAGATTGCCCATTTTGAGGTTATGACGAGTTTGCCCCCCGATCACCATGGGCAACCTGGACAACCTCCCTGTTTGTGGTGGTGGCCGGTGAACGGCGCCGACGATGGATGATGGTGGCGCTCCCCGCGGAGCAGAGATGAGCGGGAGTACCCCCTGCGTGAAGGATGGAGTGTTTTGAAAGTGTTCTTTTTATATATATGTATATATATATACATTTATATATTTCGTTCATGATTACAAATGTTTCTTTTTAAACATTTGATCCCTTGAAGACTCGTGTGCCGTCTTTTGGAAGGTTTGAGAAGATGCTCTTGGTCTTGAACCATAGAACTCCTTAGAGTTACATACGAGTCCTAAACGAGCTCACAATCGAGGTTATCAAAGAGGGATATTGATAACCGAGATAAGATTGTCGTGTTGATTAAAGTACATTATGGTTCTATTAATGTTGATAAGTAATTATCGTTTAGCAACACGAGTATATAAATACAAGTTTTATATGTTGAGCATGACCGATAGAGATGGACCACTATACGGATTGTGTTTAGTGTCATTAGTGACTCCATCATGTCTTTGAATCTTAGGATATGAGATGTGTGAGTTTTGCATCGGTTGTGTGCCATGTGATCACTGTTTAAGACCATACTACTTATGGGGATAAGATGGTGTTTCGTTGCATATGACTGATGTTTAAGAAACTTGCGCATCAACATTATCGTTGTCCCTCGGTTTTTCTGAGTTATGATATTACTGGGCCCCTTGGTAAAGTGAGATCATATAGCATGCAAGTGTAACTTATGAAGTTACATGTATGATTCGCTTAAGAGACCAAGAAATACAAATATTACGCAAGAGTGACACGGTCCTATCTTGCGTAGTAATTTTCAATATCATGTGACAAGGATGGACATAGGTCAAATTGACCCGTTACGCTTTGTCTATATCATTTGGGTGATCGTAATGTAATGATAGAACCTCTTATGGTCAGTGATATAAATTGTGTTGTATCAACCCCAAGATGACATAGATCCTCTGTAAAGGTCACACCCGATGAAAAAGGAACAACAAATTTTAACACATCATTGACGTGCCTGATTTCGTGATGTACATTATCCGAGCCCGTCATTGGGTGTTATCAAATGTCTTGAGTTGACATTGTGGACCTCAGATTAAAGAATTAATCATATGTTATGATTCAAGATGAAGGATTTAATCATACTCCCGCTTATTTCGTATCAGGTTCATATGATGGGTTATATGTATGTCTTGTACATAAATAACTTATATATATATAACTTATATTAGTTTATAAGTTGTATGTTATGAATTTATTTTATACAATTTATATATATATATAATTGTGTAAATATAGGATATAAAATATAAAATGGGAATATATGCATATAAAAAGGAGCTTCCCGACTAGGGTTGGCTGACCCCCGAAAATCCCTTCCCTGTGCTGCGCCGTTTTCGCGATTTCGCACAGCTCCGTCTTCTTCGCGATTTCGCACAGGCTCCGGCTCCTTCGGGATTTCGCACAGCCCTTCACCGAGCGGCTCGATCTCCTCTCCTCGCCTCCTCATCGAGCTCTCCGTCGACCGCTTGGAGTGCTCCATCTTCCTGGAGGTGTCGTCCGAGGAGCTCATGGAACGGGGCTGAGATTTCGCCGGAGGATCGGCCTATTTTCCCTCCAGATCTCGGCACTGCTCGTAGGGTTAGTGGTGCGACTTTGGCCTTCTGCTCTTCTGCAGCCATCTTGGGTCCGAGCCGAGTTCGTCCCTCTCCTATCCGGAGGAGAACTCGAAGGTTGTTGTTCGAGTTCTAGGTGCACCCAGAGAACGTTGTTCGTGCTCCTTCCTCGCTGTTTTCAGAAGCTTCCGCAAGCGCTGTTTGGATCTCCTCTCGATCTCAGAGGAGGCCGATTGCTTCATCGCTTGATTATAGAGATTTTTCAATCTCTATAGGTATAATTTCTTAACTATGTGAATGCAATGAGTTTTATCCCGGTTGGGTTTTAACTAGTCATGCATGCTTCATGGGGCTTTGATTAATGTGTTTTATCCCGGTTGGGTTCTTTTAATCAAATGTGCTCCTTAATAATGAATGATATCTTGCAATGTCACATTGGTGCGATCCTTCGTGGTTGAGTGTCGGGCGTGAAAATTTTAATTTTCACCCTTGCGACGCGCACGTAAATTTTCTTCAGTGGTATCAGAGCTAGGTTTGCCACCCTTGTGACATTTTGTTTTTCTCGTGTGTTAGGTCAACCATGTCTCAATGGTTTGACCTATATGAGACCGTAGTGTGCGGATTGATTTCATTATTTTGCCTCCTTATGTCTTGTGTTTCAAGACATTGCTTTTCATTCTGTGTTATCTGGAATGTATTGGGTGTGGATGGAATGATGTAATAAAGCTATCATTTATTTGGCCTGTTTTATTTTCATTTGCACTTGTTATGAAAGAAAAAAAAAATTAAGCGTGTCCTTCCTTATCATCTTATCCGCTTAAGCTAGTAATCTCAGATTTTGCATGAGTGTGATTTCAATTACTAGATATAGTGGAACTTACGTGAACGGGTTATTAGGCCATACTTGAGTAAGATTGTGTGAGGCACATTTTGCTCATCATGTGGGAATAATCTATTCATATTAAGTTGCCCAATAAGATGAGTTTTCTTGATCAAATCTCCGAGATCTAGGCTTGGGATTTGGGAAGAGGAGTTTTATCAAGAAATTGGAATTCATCTTTCTTGATGAAAACGACAAGAGTCATAAGGTTTGAGACATTCTCAAAAGGTTATGATTGGTGCCTAGTACCTACCTGAACAAATAATTTTGATGAGTCTGATTATTTGGAAAGGATCTTGAGTGACTACACCTTAACACAAAAATTTTTTTATGTAGTTCACATCTTTGAACTTTTATGCTCTCTCTCACGTGTTTTTCCTTTTCTTTCTTTTACTGTATTTTAGCTATGTCTACTCTCCCGAATTTTCTGCGTTCGTTAATTGATAAGAGTCCACTTGCTAATGATGGATCAAACTACTCCGACTGGATCCTAAAGCTCAATATCGTGTTACGTTTGGAGAATCTCCTTCATATTCTGGATGGTTCTATCCCAGAAGAGAAGGAGAAAGGAAAACCAACTGATATTGAGAAGGAGGAGCAGAAGAAGTGGAATGAACAGCAACGGATTGTACAAACTCTGATCTTGGCCAGTATTGGCGATCAGTTGCAGAGGAAGTTCCTTGACACTCCAGCCAAGGAATTAGTTGCGGAGTTAGAAAAGATGTTCACTGATAGTGCCCGAAAGGAGCGCTATAAGACCACCATCGCACTCACAAGGTGCAAGATGGCGGAGGGTGAGTCGGTCTCCGTGCACTTCCTAAATGTGCAAAGTTACTTGGAGAAATTGGCAAAATTAAAATCTCCAATGCCAGAGGATATAGCTGAAGATATCATTTTAGGGTCTTTACCTTACTCATATAAGGACTTCATCATGCATTATCATATGCGTGAAAGGAAGATGACCTTGAATGAACTTCACAATGCCCTCAAAACTGCTGAAGTGGACATGGGCAAGACAAAGGTTAAATCTGTCTTAGCAGTCACGTCAAGTAGCAAGAAAATTATCAAAAACAAGAATAAAATTGGCAAAGGCAACACCCCACTCAAGGGCAAAAGTGGAGGGGCTCAAGCAAGCACCTCCAAGGGAATCAAAGTGAAGAATTCTCCCAATTCTGACACTGAATGCTTCCATTGCCATGAGAGAGGACACTTCAAGATGAATTGCCCCAAGTATAAGAAAGACTTGGATGATGGCAAGATTGAAAGGAAGCGTCCCAAAGGTATACTAGTTATTGAATTGAATTTAAATTTGACTACCACTATCCTGGATTGGGTAATAGATACCGGATCATGTGCTCACTTAGTTTCTAATGTGCAGTCACTAAGGGATAGGAGGCAGCTCTCAAAAGGAGAGGTAGTGCTAAAGGTTGGGAACGGTGCAAGCATATCAGCAGTAACTGTGGGCACACTCGACCTGCGCCTACCAAGTGGCTTATGTTTAATTTTGAGAAATGTTTATCATGTCCCTTCCATATTGCGGAACATTATTTCTGTATCATGTTTAGATGCAGAAGGATTTTGTTTTTCCATATGCAATGCTCGTTTAACTATTGAGAAGGATGGTTTGTTTTATGCCAATGCTTTCATTTTTAATGGATTGTATTTGCTTAACGTAATTGAGGATAAACATGTTTTAAATATCAATAACAAGAAACTCAAAACATCTCACCCTAATGAGACACTCTTGTGGCATTATCGCCTCGGTCATATTAACGAGAAGCGCATAACAAAATTGCAACAAGCTAATCTTTTAGATCTGCTTGATATGAAGGCAATTGGTACATGTGAGTCTTGTTTAATGGGTAAAATGACCAAGTCACCATTCAAAAAGAAAGGTGTAAGGGCAAATAATTTGTTGGAATTGATACACTCCGATGTATGCGGTCCAATGAGCACTAGTGCAAGAGATGGTTACAAGTACTTCATCACCTTCATAGATGATTATAGTCGTTATGGCTATGTCTATCTTATGAAGAATAAAAGTGAATCCTTTGAAAAATTCAAAGAGTTCAAACATGAAGTGGAGAACCAACTAGACAAGAAAATCAAAGCCCTGCGAACTGATCGTGGAGGCGAGTACTTGAGTAATGAGTTTGGCACATACATGAAGGAATGTGGTATAGTACCACAACTTACTCCACCCGGGACACCACAATGGAATGGTGTGTCCGAGAGGAGAAATAGAACCTTGCTCGACATGGTTCGGTCCATGATGTGTCAAGCTGAACTACCTTTGTATTTTTGGGGCCACGCACTTCTCACCGCAGCTTACACACTAAATATTGTTCCATCAAAATCCGTTGAGAAAACACCATATGAGTTGTGGTTGGGCAAACCACCCATTATATCCTTTCTCAAGGTTTGGGGTTGTGAGGCGTATGTCAAGCGTATGACATCCACAAAACTCGAACCCAAAGCGGATAAATGCTTTTTCATTGGATACCCGAGAGAAACTAAAGGGTATTGCTTTTGGCACAAGTTAACGAACACTATACTCGTTAAGAAGGGTGCAACATTCTTAGAGAAAGAGTTTCTTGAAAGAATCAAAAGCAATGACATTACGGTGACACTTGAGGAAACTCAAGAAGACACTCAAGTGAATGATCATGAAGTGAATGACAATATTCAAAATGATCGCGAAATGTCATTTGAAGTTCCCTTCATAAGTGGGAGTATGAGCGATCTTACTTCACAACGTTTTGTTGAAGGGGCTCAAACCTCACCACAAATCGTTCGCTTAGCTCAAGTTGAGTCTGAATCTATTCCACAAGCAGTTGTGGACGAGGTTCGAGAGACTGAAGTAGAGCCACGCGAACATAGGGAACTTAGAAGGTCAATAAGGGAGAAAAGAAGACCGGAGTTCTACATGGGTCTTCATGAAATTTTGGTTGTTGATACCGAAGATCCCTTGACCTATGAAGAAGCTATGAAACGAAATGACTCCAAAGCATGGCAAGAGGCCATGGAATCCGAGATTCAATCCATGCATGATAACCAAGTATGGGACTTGGTTGATCTTCCTGAAGGCAAGAAGTCCATTCAAAACAAATGGATCTTCAAAAGGAAGATGGACATGAATGGTAACATGACAACCTACAAGGCAAGGCTTGTAGCAAAAGGTTTTAGTCAAGTCCAAGGGATTGACTATGATGAAACCTTTTCACCGGTTGCTATGTTTAAATCTATTCGAATCATGTTAGCTATTGCCGCATTTCATGATTATGAAATATGGCAATTGGATGTCAAAACAGCATTCCTAAATGGGAAGCTAGAGGAGGATGTGTACATGGTACAACCTCAAGGTTTTGCAAATCCGGATTGCGGTCAAAAGGTATGCAAACTTCAAAGAGCCATTTATGGGTTGAAGCAAGCATCACGGAGTTGGAACAAGCGCTTTGATGAAGAGGTTAAAATCCTCGGATTCGATCAAAGCAAAGAAGAACCTTGTGTATACAAGAAGGTTAGTGGGAGCCATGTCTTATTTTTGATTTTATATGTTGATGACATATTGTTGATGGGGAATGAATTATCATTAATGGAAAAAACAAAGAGCTCATTGAAAATGATTTTTTCAATGAAGGATTTGGGCGAAGCTCAATATATCTTAGGGATAAAGATATATAGGGACAGATCACGCAAGCTCATTGGTTTAAGTCAACATATTTACATTGACAGGATCTTAGAAAGGTTCCATATGGAAAACTCTAAGAAAGGCAACGTACCAATGAAGATGTCTGTACGACTTGGTAAGTCTCATTGTGCCACTTCGCGTAAAGACATTGAGTACATGAAGGATGTACCCTATGCTTCCGCCATAGGTTCCATCATGTATGCTATGACCTGTACGAGACCTGATGTTGCTTATGCTCTAAGCATGACAAGTCGACATCAAGCTTCGCCTGGCCCTGAACATTGGACCGCCGTCAAGAATATTCTTCGGTACTTGAAACGAACCAGGAATAAGTTTCTTGTTTATGGTGGACAAAAGGAGCTCATGGCAGAAGGCTTTACTGATGCTAGCTTTATGACGGATCCGGATGACAGGAGATCCCAGTCTGGTTATGTCTTTCTTCTTAATGGTGGGGCTGTGAGTTGGCGGAGTTGGAAACAATCGACTACTGCCGACTCAACCACTGCAGCGGAAGTCATGGCAGCCGCAGAAGCAAGTAAAGAGGGTGTTTGGATTAAGAAGTTCCTCGAGGAACTTGGAGTAGTTGTGTCGAGTGAGGGACCTTTGGAGTTGTTTTGTGACAACAGTGCATCTATCTCACAAATCAAAGAGCCAAAGTCTCATCACAAGACAAAGTACATGGACAGGAAATACTTTGTGACACGTGACTTTATTGAAGAAGGCAAAATAGCACTTTTGTGGGTTGACACAAACAGCAACACAGCTGATCCCTTCACTAAGCCATTATCACAAGCCAAAAGTGAAGTCCACTTTGAGTCCATGGGTCTTCAAGACCATGGTGAGTGGCTTGACGAATGATAAGGCTTGTTCTCTCCTTTTTTTTAAGTAATGTAAGAAACTTTAAAAACAAGTGGGAGATTGAAGGATGGAGTGTTTTGAAAGTGTTCTTTTTATATATATGTATATATATATACATTTATATATTTCGTTCATGATTACAAATGTTTCTTTTTAAACATTTGATCCCTTGAAGACTCGTGTGCCGTCTTTTGGAAGGTTTGAGAAGATGCTCTTGGTCTTGAACCATAGAACTCCTTAGAGTTACATACGAGTCCTAAACGAGCTCACAATCGAGGTTATCAAAGAGGGATATTGATAACCGAGATAAGATTGTCGTGTTGATTAAAGTACATTATGGTTCTATTAATGTTGATAAGTAATTATCGTTTAGCAACACGAGTATATAAATACAAGTTTTATATGTTGAGCATGACCGATAGAGATGGACCACTATACGGATTGTGTTTAGTGTCATTAGTGACTCCATCATGTCTTTGAATCTTAGGATATGAGATGTGTGAGTTTTGCATCGGTTGTGTGCCATGTGATCACTGTTTAAGACCATACTACTTATGGGGATAAGATGGTGTTTCGTTGCATATGACTGATGTTTAAGAAACTTGCGCATCAACATTATCGTTGTCCCTCGGTTTTTCTGAGTTATGATATTACTGGGCCCCTTGGTAAAGTGAGATCATATAGCATGCAAGTGTAACTTATGAAGTTACATGTATGATTCGCTTAAGAGACCAAGAAATACAAATATTACGCAAGAGTGACACGGTCCTATCTTGCGTAGTAATTTTCAATATCATGTGACAAGGATGGACATAGGTCAAATTGACCCGTTACGCTTTGTCTATATCATTTGGGTGATCGTAATGTAATGATAGAACCTCTTATGGTCAGTGATATAAATTGTGTTGTATCAACCCCAAGATGACATAGATCCTCTGTAAAGGTCACACCCGATGAAAAAGGAACAACAAATTTTAACACATCATTGACGTGCCTGATTTCGTGATGTACATTATCCGAGCCCGTCATTGGGTGTTATCAAATGTCTTGAGTTGACATTGTGGACCTCAGATTAAAGAATTAATCATATGTTATGATTCAAGATGAAGGATTTAATCATACTCCCGCTTATTTCGTATCAGGTTCATATGATGGGTTATATGTATGTCTTGTACATAAATAACTTATATATATATAACTTATATTAGTTTATAAGTTGTATGTTATGAATTTATTTTATACAATTTATATATATATATAATTGTGTAAATATAGGATATAAAATATAAAATGGGAATATATGCATATAAAAAGGAGCTTCCCGACTAGGGTTGGCTGACCCCCGAAAATCCCTTCCCTGTGCTGCGCCGTTTTCGCGATTTCGCACAGCTCCGTCTTCTTCGCGATTTCGCACAGGCTCCGGCTCCTTCGGGATTTCGCACAGCCCTTCACCGAGCGGCTCGATCTCCTCTCCTCGCCTCCTCATCGAGCTCTCCGTCGACCGCTTGGAGTGCTCCATCTTCCTGGAGGTGTCGTCCGAGGAGCTCATGGAACGGGGCTGAGATTTCGCCGGAGGATCGGCCTATTTTCCCTCCAGATCTCGGCACTGCTCGTAGGGTTAGTGGTGCGACTTTGGCCTTCTGCTCTTCTGCAGCCATCTTGGGTCCGAGCCGAGTTCGTCCCTCTCCTATCCGGAGGAGAACTCGAAGGTTGTTGTTCGAGTTCTAGGTGCACCCAGAGAACGTTGTTCGTGCTCCTTCCTCGCTGTTTTCAGAAGCTTCCGCAAGCGCTGTTTGGATCTCCTCTCGATCTCAGAGGAGGCCGATTGCTTCATCGCTTGATTATAGAGATTTTTCAATCTCTATAGGTATAATTTCTTAACTATGTGAATGCAATGAGTTTTATCCCGGTTGGGTTTTAACTAGTCATGCATGCTTCATGGGGCTTTGATTAATGTGTTTTATCCCGGTTGGGTTCTTTTAATCAAATGTGCTCCTTAATAATGAATGATATCTTGCAATGTCACATTGGTGCGATCCTTCGTGGTTGAGTGTCGGGCGTGAAAATTTTAATTTTCACCCTTGCGACGCGCACGTAAATTTTCTTCACTGCGTAGTAGGGATGAGCAGGAGCGATCCTTGCAAAACATGCGAGAGTGGGAGCGCTCCCGCGAAACTGGCGAGAGTGGGATCGCTCCTTGTAACGGCCAGGCGCCAACACCTATCTAGTGGCCCGCACCTCCGATCCCTTTTACCGGGCCGGCGCCAGCACCTATTTAGTGGGCCGCCCAATCCGGACCGTTGACAAGGGTTGCAGCGCGGTGCCACCCCAACCACATCACTGGACTTGTTTCTCAGCTACAGTAGGCTGTTGATGGCAGGTCTCGATCCTCCACCACCCTTGATAAGGCACCTTTAGCAGTCCTCATCACCAACTGAGCTGCATCCGGGCTGAGAAACAGACTCAGTGATGTGGTTGGGGTGGCAACGACTGCATCCATTGTCAACGGTCCGGATTGGGCGGCCCACTATATAGGTGCTGGCGCCGGCCCGATAAAAGGGGTCGGAGGTGCGCGCCACTAGATAGGTGTTGGCGCCGGACCGTTACACTCCTCGCGAAACTAGCGATAGCGGGAGTGCTCACCGCGGAACATGCGGAAGAGATAACTCTCCCTGCGGAGCAGGCGTGAGCGGGGGCGCTTCCTGCGAAACAGACGAGCAGGAGGGATTCCTGCGGAACGGGCGAGAGCAGGAGAGCTCCCCGCGGAACTAGCGAGAGTGGGAGCGCTCCCCGTGGAACAGGCGGGAGTGATAGCGCTCCCTGCAGACCAGAAGCGAGCGGGAGTGCTTCCTGCGGAACAGGCGAGAGCAGGAGGACTCCCTGTGGAACGGGGGAGAGCGGGAGCGCTCCCCGTGGAACAGGCGAGAGGGGGAGCGCTCCCTGCGGGGCAGGAGCGAGTGAGAGCACTTCCCACAGAGTAGAAGCGAGCGGGATCACTTCCCGCAGAGCAGGAGTGAGAGGGAGCGCTTCCCGCGGACCAGGAGAGAGCGAGAGCGCTTCCCGCGGAATAGGCATGAGCGGTAGCGCGAAGGTACTTAACAACATGATTAAGATCAGACTAAATGTTGGTGCCGCTCTGCGAGTCCGGGCAAGAATGCGATGAGAAACACTCGGTCCGGCTCAACCTGAATCCTTTTAGGGGAACCTATCAATTGCCCTCTAATTTTTGAAGACCACGATTTATAATCGAGAATACAAAAATTTATACTGCTCATTATGAGTTAGCTCATTATACTTTCCATTATTAGCGCTCCTGATACATCTTATAAGTTACCATGGATGGTTACAAAACAAAAGTGAAAATTTTGTAGGGAATTTGAGAGGAGTGATTTCCACTGCTGGGAGGGAGAAATTCGTCACGGTCGTGCGAGAGGAGAGGTTTCCCTTTCTGGAAAAGGCGTGGGCACGACGACATACGCATAATGGCGCGTGCTGGGAGGCGCGAGCGCATAGAGGCTTCGTTCCCTGAAGAGGGAGCAGCCTGGAGCGGAGCGATGCAGAGCAACCTGGAGTGCAGCGCTGCGGAGCAGCTTGGAGCTATGCGCGGTGGAGTCGCCTGGAGCGGAGTGTCGCGGAGCAGCCTAGAGCAGAGCATCGCGGAGCAGCGTGGAGCGGAGCACTGCGTAGCAGCCTGGAGCCGAGCGCTGTGTAGAAGCTTGGAGTGGTGCGTTGCAGAGCAGCTTGGAGCGGTGCGTCGCGGAGAAGCCTGGAGCGGAGCACTGCGGTGTAGCCTGGAGCTTAGCGGTGCGCTGCGGAGAAGCCTGAAGCGGAGGGTTGTGGAGGGTTGCGGTTCAGCCTGGAGCAGAGCACTGCGGTGCAACCTGGAGCGAAGCGCTGCGGAGCAGCCTGGAGCGGAGCAATGCAGAGCATCCTGGAGCGGAGCGATGCAGAGTAGTCCGGATCAAAGATGTCGAGGGGGTCTTCCCTGGAGTGCTTGGATCCCATCGAGATCCTCAAAAAGTCCTTGAAGGAGAGCTGGAACGCTGATGGAAATCATTAGGAGGGGGGGGGGGGGGGGGGCTTGAAGGGCAATGAAGATCTTAAAAGAGTCATCGCCAGAAAACTCAAGGGCTTCTTCTTGTCTCAATGCCTACAAGTCTATTCAAATGGAGGTCTGCCCCCCTACTTGTTGAGGAGAGTGTTCTGGTAACTGCGTCATGCTGATTCCTAGACGAGCGAATGAAAATGCTTGATTTGGGGCACACAAATTACCTATTTTGAGGTTATGACGAGTTTGTCAAGGGTCACCTTGGGCAACCTCCCTGGGGCGGTGGCGGCCGGTGATCGCTGCCGACGATGGATGATGGTGGCGCGCCTTGCGGAGCAGGGATGAGCGGGAGTGCCACCTGAGGAGCAGGGATGATCAGGAGTGATCTTTGCGGAACAGGCGAGAGCGCTCCCCGCGGAACAGACGAGAGCGATATCGCTACCAGCGGAAATGGCGAGAGCGGGAGCGCTCCCCGCGGAACAGGCGGGAGCAATAGCGCTCCCTGCGGAGCAGGCGCGAGCGGGAGCGCTTCATGCGAAGCAGAGGAGAGCAGGAGGGCTCCTTGCGGAACGGGTGAGAGCGGGAGTGCTTCTCGCGGAAATGGCGAGAGCGGGAGCGCTCCCCGCGGAACACGCGGGAGCGATAGTGCTCCATGCAGAGTAGGCACGAGTGGGAGCGCTTCCTGCGGATCAGGCGAGAGCAAGACGGGTCCCTGCAGAACAGACGGGAGCGCTCCCCGTGGAGCAGGCGAGAGCGAGAGCGCTTCTAGCGTGGCAGGAGCGAGCAGGGGCGCTTCCCGCGGAACAGGTGGTAGTAGTTGCGCGAAGGTACTTAGCATCGGGATTAAGACCTGCCATTAATGTTGATGCCGCTCTGCGTGTCCGAGCGAGGCCGCGATGAGAAACACTCGGTTCGGCTCAACCCGAACTCATTTAGGGGAACCCATCAATTTTATTAATCTATATTAAAAAATATGTTTACTTATAAATACAAAATTAAGACATTTTTTTAAGTAAAAGTGGACGAATCAAATGTTTTGGAGGCCTATAAAAGTAGAAGATCAATCCCATCAGAAAACCTAAAGGCCCGTTTATTTGAATGGAATTAGAATTGAATTTAAGAATTGTGATGAATTCCAAGTCATTGACTGGAATTCTAATTATATTGTTAGGCCCAACAATGTGATTAAGCATGCAGAATTGGAATTTATCAATTCTACTGATGGTAATAGGTAAATATGTAGTCGAATATTAGATCGGCGAACCGTCACCGCTAGCAGTTTCTAAGTGATTTTTCAAATATTTAGGGACTACTATTCGTCAAATTTTATTTTTCATGGTGACATCAACCACCAAAGATTGCAAGGGAGCTGACAATTGGATCGAAGATCCGTCACCGTCACTGATCTTAGAATGACTAGAATAAGCTTCCTTAAAATTTCAAGGATTATCAGTAGCCTTAAGATTTGAAGAGATTCGAAGATCGGATTACTAACCAATGGCTATCACAAAACGATGAGAAGAAGTTTTCCTAAAATTTTGACATCGGTCCAATAACTATTAATTTTTGCAGTAATTACAATATAGCGCCAAAATACTGGAAGATGCACTGGCCAGATCAACAAAATGACACCACCAAAAGTGTTTAGGCGACGAAAGTTTCTCGGACATCCCTTGCTTGATTCAGAAGAGTCCCTAGGGGCCACCACTTCCTAGATGTTGCAAACCTCGGGAGGAGTTTCTTACTGAACTCCTTGAAGGAGTTTATAGACTGGGATGGTAGCATATAGAAACAATCTGAGTCTTCCCCTCCGGGGTCATAGATAGCAACTTACGGAAGATGCCATCGAAGAGGCTCTAGAGAGAGGTTGCAGATTCAGAAGCTTACAGAGGGTGGATGAGGTCTTCTCTCCGAGTCAAATGAGATTGATGGAGTAAGGGACTCCTCCTGAGGTTTACAACATACAAAAAGTGTCCGGTGGCCCCCATGCATTCTTCCGAATCAAGCAAAAAATGCTCAAGCTTGCATTCTTGGAACCATGATCCTTTTCATTTGAGTCCAAATGGATTGTATCCATTTCACAGTCCAGATTTATTTGAGGATGATCCGACGAGTTTACTAATTAATCCCATCTTTTATATTTTTCATTTAATTGAAAAATTGTGCACCTTTAGATTAAGTGGGAATTAATCTTGGTCATGAAACGCACCTCTATTCTTGCATTGTAATTTAATGATATCTAAACCTCATTGAGTTGACTAAATGTAACAATCTAATTGACTTTTATGAATTAATGAGATATTAAAGCAAAATAATAATAATTTTTGTTTAAAGTAGGTCAATATTTACCTAATTCCACTTAAATTTTGTTATACAATGATATCCAAACTCATTTTATATCAATTAATGATTCTAAACCACCAGCCTCGATGCAAGAGGAACTACCTCAGCAAGAGGCGTTGACATTGGGCTGGGCGCCGGCGATGACCGGCACACCGGGCAGGTGGGCCGCAGCCGCAGCCACGGGTCCACGCATTTCTCGTGAAACAGATGCCCGCACTCCGGTAGAAGCCGCAGCACCTCGTCGTCGTCCCCATAGTCGGCGAGGCAGACCGAGCAGCAGGAGCCGGCGACCCTCGGATCCCGATGCTTGGCCTCGGCGTAGGTCACCTTCGGACAGCTCTTGAGAGCAGCGTCGTCGAGCCCGGCCGTGTCGTTGAGCCCCGACTGGATGCTGATGTCGTCATCTTCTTGCCGGCGGCTGCGGCGAGGATGCAGAGCGTTGGCGGCGGCGGCGGCTCTAACGCAGAAGTAGTAGAGGAGGGTGATGGTTGTGATGAGGAGGAGGATGGCGATTGAGATTCCCAGGGCGTAACCCAACTTGCCGACATATTGCTGGGTGGAAGAAGCGGCTGCCGGAGAGCCGATGAGCTCAGAGATGCCCCCGGTGCTCATTGAGCCGACCACTGATCAGGATCTTCTATGAGGGGTGGGTTTTTAATTATTTATAATTAACCCTTACATAAAAAAAAAAATATATATATATATATATATATATATATATACACACGTGACCGTGCACGGAGGCTCCTGTGCCCCGCGCGACAGTACCCGTCCCCGGATTTATTTTAATTTTTTGATTTAAATTTTTTAAATAATTTTATTTTTTAAAATTATTTCGTTTTTTTTTTTGCATTTTTTTAAATAAATTGTTTTTTAGTTTTTATAATTATTTATACGGTATTTTATTATAATTTTTCGGAAAAAAAATCTACGCAGGTGGTCTGCGAATAATCAATTGGCGCAAAACTGTTTAGCTATTCGCAGACTACGGTGGTCTGCGTATAGCCAACTAGCGCAAAACTGAAAGGCTATTCGCAGACCACCTGCGAATGAATATGATCATTTGGATCTTGATCCGACGGCTCGTGTTCGTTTGTCGACCATGTTACGTCATAAGATGATATATTTATATATCTGTATAGATATAGGGTGGGACTTGGGAGAGGGGTCAACCAAAACAAGAAATATTTAGGGTACAAAAATAAGATGCTGGTGAGATCTAACTTGTCCCTCACATAGCTAAATTTTTTTCCAACCACAACTAAACAATTGTAGCATATTTAGATAGAAATCTTAATTTCGATTAGATATTTTTTTAACATAGTATATTAAAAAAATTGAACTTTTTATCAAACGGGTGCAAGGGAGCGGGGGAGAATTGAGCTTTTTATGATTCCGGATAATGTTATTTATTTATTGAAAGTAAACTTCTCCTAGCTCCCTTGCACAAGCCAAATTTCTGCATACTTCCTCCCTATAAAAATCTGGGGACGGGTTGGGCGAGTGTTTTAGTAGTTTTAATTTTTTATTATGACTATTTATACATGTGATTAGCTGGGCGTTAGCTCACTTCAAAACTCAACACTCCCCCTTGAAGTGAGCTCCGGGAACAACTCCAAGCAACGAGCGAAGCCTCCGGAAAGGCCCCGCAGATAGGAGCTTCGTGAATATATCCGCAAGATTGTCTTCGCTCCGCACATGCTCCACTGTGATCAAGCCACCCAGCACCTTCTCTCTGATGAAGTGATGCTCGATCTCTATGTGCTTGGTCCTTGCATGACACACTGGATTGGTTACCAGTTTCAATGCACTCTCATTGTCCCCGCGTAGCACAGTAGGTCCGCTGACCTCCTCGTCCACATCCTCCACTAGTCTCCTTAGCCAGACACACTCCTGAGCTGCTAAGGACGACGCCTTGTACTCGGCCTCCGTGCTAGGAAGGGAAATAGAGTCCTGCTTCTTGCTACACCACGAGATAGCAGCAACTCCACACAAAAACACGTACCCTGATGTCGACTTGCGATCATCAGCGTTACCTCCGTAGTCTGCATCCGTGTACCCATGCAGCTTGAAGTCAGACTCCTCTTCATAGGACAACCCCATCTCAAGGGTTCCCTTCACGTACTTCAGTATCCCCTTGGCTGTCTCCAGATGAGGCTTCCGCGGCTCCTGCATGTACTGACTAACTCGGCCGACAGCAAAGGCGATGTCCGGTGTACAACCCCCATATTTGCCGAGCTGGTATGATCAGCCCGGACTCAGGCAGATCAAGGTGAACAAGGAAAGTGCCCGCTCGGGAGCGCCCGAAATCAGCCAAGGCACAAACGGATCCGGACAAGAGGAAAAGGGTGCGGCAGGACCGAAAGGGGAGCACCCACTCGCCCGTTGGGGGCGAGTGGGGAAGCGCCCACTCGCCCCTTAGGGACGAGTGGGGGAACGCCCACTCGCCCCATGGGGGCGAGTGGGGGAGTGCCCACTCGCCCCTTGGGGGCGAGTGGGGGAGTGCCCACTCGCCCCTTGGGGGCGAGTGGGGGAGCACTCCATAAAGGCGAGTGGGGTGAGCACCCGCTCCCCTCTCCTCTTTCCCCTACGCGTGAGTGGGAGTAGTGCCCACTCGCCCCCCCTATTTTTGGGTAAAGACCCTTCTCACCTCTCTCTTCACCTGCCCGGATGTTTTCGCAGGGGTGCAGATAGTATTTTCAAACAGCAGGATTGCGCTATCCGCAGACCATTTCCAGGAATTCTATAAATAGACCCCCATGGGCACCTTGGGGAGGGTTGGCATCTCCTTACCCCCACCCCCCTTAGTGTGTTCGGTTAGCTAGTGACCCTGCCCTCCGTTCGCCAAGTCTTTCAGGCCAACAGTCAGGTGTTGCGAGTGCTCTCCGAGGTGCCCATGCTCAGCATTGGCTTGGGAGGGGAAGATCTTCGGGTCTTTCGGGTTAGTGGCGGGACCTCCTCGCTGCAGCTCGCGGGGTCTGTTTTCACCTGAATCCACCAGTAGAGAGGTTCTTAGGCTCTAAGTGACTAGCCGTTCGACTTTACCTGAGATAAGTAAGGGCAAGTTGTCTACCCCTATTTTCGAACGCTGAAGCCGGGAAACTGGTTTCAACATTCTGGTGCGGTGAGCGTGGAACGCAGCTTGTTCGGAAAAACCCCAAGTAGGTCGAATGGCTGGAAGTGAAGAGCTAGAGAACCCACCCCCTCCCGGCGACTACGTAAGGAAAAGCGACTTCCATGAGTTCAAGAAGACGATCATGGAGACCTTGCGCTCTGCACTCACCCCCACAGGCGAGTGCTCGACTCCGCCGGTACCTATCCTCACCTCACCTACTCTAGGTGAGACGACACCAGCATGGCGACTTGATAAGGAAGCGCGGGTGGAGGAGGATAGAACTCTTCAGGCGAGGGTGCTGTTTCCTAGCCCGGCTAGTGCTCTGCACCTAGGGGAGGAGGCACGACGAGTGATGCCCATCC
Organism: Dactylorhiza incarnata; assembly: GCA_033032865.1. Taxonomy (NCBI): domain Eukaryota; kingdom Viridiplantae; phylum Streptophyta; class Magnoliopsida; order Asparagales; family Orchidaceae; genus Dactylorhiza; species Dactylorhiza incarnata. The sequence continues at coordinate 104,430 of JAWHQI010000741.1, forward strand.
GCCAGGTGGGAAGGGGAAGCCCTTTCTGCAAGTTGATCCTGACCGCCCCGGTTCCGGAAGGGTTTAGGGAGCCGGTCATGTCCCACTACGCAGGCAAAGATGACCCTCAGGATCACCTCCAGTGGTTTGAGGATGCTATGTCCATCAGGCAGGTGACCGGCGCCTTCAAGTGTAGGTTGTTCGCCATCTCCTTTCAGGAGAAAGCTAGAGATTGGTTCCATCAACTTCCTCCCGGATCCATCTATAGTTTCGAGGACTTGAAACGGAGTTTCCTGTTAAGGTTCTCTACGTCCAAAAAGAGGAGGAAGGGGGCGGAGGCCCTCTTCCTGATCAAGCAGAGGTCGGAAGAGTCGCTAGGAAGCTACGTGGATCGGTTCCAAGAAGAGGTCCTTCTCGTCAATGAGGTCCCTGGACACACTTTGCAACTTGCGCTTACCCTCGGGTTGCGGCAGGGGTTGTTTCGCATGGGCTTGTCCCGGGACCCTCCTCTGTCTTACGAGGAGTTGATGGAGCGGGCAGGACGGGAGATCGAAGTGGAGGCAACAAACCCGGAGTTCGCGGCTAAGATGACCAAGTGGACGGAAGGCGGAGAGAAGTCAGGGTGGAGACCCCAGCCACCGGTCAACCGACCGGCGTGGAGGCCGGCAGGAGAACTCACTCGGTGAGGCGAGATGTTCATATTGACTAAGGCCCCGAGAAGAGACCGCTGACCGGGCTTGTTCATGCCGGCAGGGCAGGAGAACTCACTTGGCGAGGCGAGGTGATTCATGTTGGTTAAGGCCCCGAGAAGAGACCGCTGACCGGGCTTGTTCATGCCGGCAGGGCAGGAGAACTCACTCGGTGAGGCGAGATGTTCATATTGACTAAGGCCCCGAGAAGAGAGCGCTGACCGGGCTTGTTCATGCCGGCAGGGCAGGAGAACTCACTCGGTGAGGCGAGATGTTCATATTGATTAAGGCCCCGAGAAGAGACCGCTGACCGGGCTTGTTCATGCCGGCAAGGCAGGAGTACTCACTCGGCGAGGCGAGGTGATTCATGTTGGTTAAGGCCCCGAGAAGAGACCGCTGACCGGGCTTGTTCATGCCGGCAGGGCAGGAGAACTCACTCGGTGAGGCAGATGTTCATATTGACTAAGGCCCCGAGAAGAGACCGCTGACCGGGCTTGTTCATGCCGGCAGGGCAGGAGAACTCACTCGGTGAGGCGAGATGTTCATATTGATTAAGGCCCCGAGAACAGACCGCTGACCGGGCTTGTTCATGCCGGCAGGGCAGGAGAACTCACTCGGCGAGGCGAGGTGATTCATGTTGGTTAAGGCCCGAGAAGAGACCGCTGATCGGGCTTGTTCATGCCGGCAGGGCAGGAGAACTCACTCGGTGAGGCGGATGTTCATATTGATTAAGGCCCCGAGAAGAGACCGCTGACCGGGCTTGTTCATGCCGGCAGGGCAGGAGAACTCACTCGGCGAGGCGATGTGATTCATGTTGGTTAAGGCCCCGAGAAGAGACCGCTGACCGGGCTTGTTCATGCCGGCAGGGCAGGAGAACTCACTCGGTGAGGCAGATGTTCATATTGATTAAGGCCCCGAGAAGAGACCGCTGACCAGACTAGTTGAAGCTGGCAGGGCAGGAGAACTCACTCGGAGAGGCGGATGGAAATTTGGTTAAGGCCCCAAGAAGAGACCGCTGATCAGGCTAGTTGAAGCTGGCAGGACAGGAGAACTCACTCGGAGAGGCAGATGGAATTTCAGTTAAGGCCCCGGGAAGAGACCGCTGACCTCGCTAGTTGAAGCTGGCAGGACAGGATAACTCACTCGGAGAGGCAGATGGAATTTCGGTTAAGGCCCCGAGAAGAGACCGCTGACCAGGCTCTCACTAGCTGGCAGGGCAGGTTGACCTCTTGGAGGGGGTAAGTAATTTCTGCTCTGGGATAGTTCCGCTGACCGAGCTAGTTGATGCCGGCAGGGCAGGAGAATTCACTCGGAGAGGCATAAAGTCGAAAAGTCGGAAAGACGGTTAAGGCCTCCACCTCCAGCTGAGCTCGACTCCCTGGAAGGTGTTGATTTGTATCCACCTCCAGCTGAGCTCGACTCCCTGGAAGGTGTTGATTTGTATCCACCTCCAGCTGAGCTCGGCTCCCTGGAATGTGTTGATTTGTATCCACCTCCAGCTGAGCTCGGCTCCCTGGAAGGTGTTGATTTGTATCCACCTCCAGCTGAGCTCGGCTCCCTGGAAGGTGTTGATTTGTATCCACCTCCAGCTGAGCTCGGCTCCCTGGAAGGTGTTGATTTGTATCCACCTCCAGCGGAGCTCGGCTCCCTGGAAGGTGTTGATTTGTATCCACCTCCAGCTGAGCTCGGCTTCCTGGAAGGTGTTGATTTGTATCCACCTCCAGCTGAGCTCGACTCCCTGGAAGGTGTTGATTTGTATCCACCTCCAGCTGAGCTCGGCTCCCTGGAAGGTGTTGATTTGTATCCACCTCCAGCTGAGCTCGACTCCCTGGAAGGTGTTGATTTGTATCCACCTCCAGCTGAGCTCGGCTCCCTGGAATGTGTTGATTTGTATCCACCTCCAACTGAGCTCGGCTCCCTGCAAGGTGTTGATTTGTATCCACCTCCAGCTGAGCTCGGCTCCCTGGAAGGTGTTGATTTGTATCCACCTCCAGCTGAGCTCGGCTCCCTGGAAGGTGTTGATTTGTATCCACCTCCAGCGGAGCTCGGCTCCCTGGAAGGTGTTGATTTGTATCCACCTCCAGCTGAGCTCGGCTTCCTGGAAGGTGTTGATTTGTATCCACCTCCAGCTGAGCTCGACTCCCTGGAAGGTGTTGATTTGTATCCACCTCCAGCTGAGCTCGGCTCCCTGGAAGGTGTTGATTTGTATCCACCTCCAGCTGAGCTCAGCTCCCTGGAAGGTGTTGATTTGTATCCACCTCCAGCTGAGCTCGGCACCCTGGAAGGTGTTGATTTGTATCCACCTCCAGCTGAGCTCGGCTCCCTGGAGGGTGTTGATTTATTTCCACTTTCAGGTGAGCTCGGCTCCCTAGAGGGTGTTGATTTGTATCAACTTCCTGGTGAGCTCGGCTCCCTGGAAGATGTTAAGTTATTTCCACCTCCAGCTGAGCTCGGCTCCCTGGAAGGTGTTCATTTGTATCCACTTCCTGGTGAGCTCGGCTCCCTAGAAGATGTTAAGTTCTTTCCACTTTCAGGTGAGCTCGGCTCCCTGTAAGGTGTTAAGATATTTCCACTTTCAGGTGAGCTCGGCTCCCTGGAGGGTGTTGATTTGTATCCACTTCCTGGTGAGCTCGGCTCCCTGGAAGATGTTAAGTTATTTCCACCACCAGCTGAGCTCGGCTCCCTGGAAGGTGTTCATTTGTATCCACTTCCTGGTGAGCTCGGCTCCCTAGAAGATGTTAAGTTATTTCCACTTCCAGGTGAGCTCGGCTCCCTGGAAGGTATTAAGATATTTCCACTTCCAGGTGAGCTCGGCTCCCGGGAAGGTGTTAAGATATTTCCACTTCCAGGTGAACTCGGTTCCCTGGAAGGTGTTAAGTTATTTCCACTTCCCGGTGAGCTCGGCTCCCTGGAAGATGTTAAGTTATTTCCACTTCCAGGTGAGCTCGGCCCCCTGGAAGGTGTTAAGTTATTTCCACTTCCAGGTGAGCTCGGCTCCCTGGAAGGTGTTAGCTAGGTTGTTTCCACCTCCAGCTGAGCTCGGCTGCCTGGAAGGTGTTGATTTGTATCCACCTCCAGCTGAGCTCGGCTCCCTGGAGGGTGTTGATTTGTATCCACCTCCAGCTGAGCTCGGCTCCCTGGACGGTGTTGATTTGTATCCACCTCCAGCTGAGCTCGGCTCCCTGGAAGGTGTTGATTTGTATCCACCTCCATCTGAGCTCGGCTCCCTGGAAGGTGTTGATTTGTATCCACCTCCAGCTGAGCTCGGCTCCCTGGAAGGTGTTGATTTGTATCCACCTCCAGCTGAGCTCGGCTCCCTGGAAGGTGTTGATTTGTATCCACCTCCAGCTGAGCTCGGCTCCCTGGAGGGTGTTGATTTGTATCCACCTCCAGCTGAGCTCGGCTCCCTGGAGGGTGTTGATTTGTATCCACCTCCAGCTGAGCTCGGCTCCCTGCAAGGTGTTGATTTGTATCCACCTCCAGCTGAGCTCGGCTCCCTGGAAGGTGTTGATTTGTATCCACCTCCAGATGAGCTCGGCTCCCTGGAAGGTGTTGATTTGTATCCACCTCTAGCTGAGCTCGGCTCCCTGGAAGGTGTTGATTTGTATCCACCTCCAGCTGAGCTCGGCACCCTGAAAGGTGTTGATTTGTATCCACCTCCAGCTGAGCTCGGCTCCCTGGAGGGTGTTGATTTATTTCCACTTTCAGGTGAGCTCGGCTCCCTGAAGGGTGTTGATTTGTATCCACTTCCTGGTGAGCTCGGCTCCCTGGAAGATGTTAAGTTATTTCCACCTCCAGCTGAGCTCGGCTCCCTGGAAGGTGTTCATTTGTATCCACTTCCTGGTGAGCTCGGCTCCCTTGAGGGTGTTGATTTGTATCCACTTCCTGGTGAGCTTGGCTCCCTGGAAGATGTTAAGTTATTTCCACCTCCAGCTGAGCTCGGCTCCCTGGAAGGTGTTCATTTGTATCCACTTCCTGGTGAGCTCGACTCCCTAGAAGATGTTAAGTTATTTCCACTTCCAGGTGAGCTCGGCTCCCTGGAAGGTGTTAAGATATTTCCACTTCCAGGTGAGCTCGGCTCCCGGGAAGGTGTTAAGATATTTCCACTTCCAAGTGAACTCGGTTCCCCGGAAGGTGTTAAGTTATTTCCACTTCCTGGTGAGCTCGGCTCCCTGGAAGATGTTAAGTTATTTCCACTTCCAGGTGAGCTCGGCTCCCTGGAAGGTGTTAAGTTATTTCCACTTCCAGGTGAGCTCGGCTCCCTGGAAGGTGTTAGGTTGTTTCCACATCCAGTTGAGCTCAGCTCCTTGGAAAGTGTTGAGTTCCTCCACCCCATGCTCCGACTACTCGCATCACTTCCCGAGCGCGCAGCAATATCAGCAGTCCTCGGCCCCGCAACCTATCTCACCACATCGACTCGCTCAAGTGTATTCGAGAGACTAAGACCTCGATGCGCAGCCATATGTGAGAGGTTGGTTGCGCAGGAGCAAAGCATGCGAACTTATGCAGGCATGATCGTGCGTGGCAGCCCTCTTAAAAGGAAGTCGGATCCTTACGGTCGTATGAGCCGAAGGTAAGGTCGCACGCGGTGTCGCCAAGGGATCCGCCTTCGACCCAAGAGAGACGTTGAGCGAAAAAAGAGTTTTCATACTTGTGTATAACTTAAGGCAATGTATCTTTTACAATAGTCACGCGACACACGCGAGAAAGGGTGGAGGGAATGTTTCCTGGCCAGAGCAAGGGGCTCCGCCAGGTCACCCCGATTCCTCCCAAAGAGAGCCTTAAAGCAGATCTAGAAACCCTAAGGAGGGATCGTTTTGTTCAGGAGGTAGGAAGGGGAAAAGCTCTCAAAGAAGGTGCTCCACTCCCCCCTTTAGGGGGTTCTTTGTTTCCAAGTTCTCTTGTAAAGCCCCTCGGAGACTCTCGGGAAGGTTCACCTGCTCGTCAAATACGCGGGTTGGACTTTCTTTCCGAGCTTGAGGCAAGCTCGAAAAGAGCGGGGATTGTGTACAACCCCCATATTTGCCGAGCTGGTCTGATCAGCCCGGACTCAGGCAGATCAAGGTAAACAAGGAAAGTGCCCGCTCGGGAGCGCCCGAAATCAGCCAAGGCACAAACGGATCCGGACAAGAGGAAAAGGGTGCGGCAGGACCGAAAGGGGAGCACCCACTCGCCCGTTGGGGGCGAGTGGGGAAGCGCCCACTCGCCCCTTAGGGACGAGTGGGGGAACGCCCACTCGCCCCATGGGGGAGAGTGGCCACTTGCCCCTTAGGGGGCGAGTGGGGGAGTGCCCACTCGCCCCTTGGGGGCGAGTGGGGGAGCACTCCATAAGGGCGAGTGCCCACTCGCCCCCTTGCGGGCGAGTGGGGTGAGCACCCGCTCCCCTCTCCTCTTTCCCCTGCGCGTGAGTGGGAGTAGTGCCCACTCGGCCCCCTATTTTTGGGTAAAGACCCTTCTCACCTCTCTCTTCACCTGCCCGGATGTTTTCGCAGGGGTGCGGATAGTATTTTCAAACAGCAGGATTGCGCTATCCGCAGACCATTTCCAAGAATTCTATAAATAGACCCCCATGGGCACCTTGGGGAGGGTTGGCATCTCCTTAGCCCCACCCCCCTTAGTGTGTTCGGTTAGCTAGTGACCCTGCCTTCCGTTCGCCAAGTCTTTCAGGCCAACGGTCAGGTGTTGCGAGTGCTCTCCGAGGTGCCCAGGCTCAGCATTGGCTTGGGAGGGGAAGATCTTCGGGTCTTTCGGGTTAATGGCGGGACCTCCTCGCTGCAGCTCGCGGGGTCTGTTTTCACCTGAATCCACCAGTAGAGAGGTTCTTAGGCTCTAAGTGACTAGCCGTTCGACTTTACCTGAGATAAGTAAGGGCAAGTTGTCTACCCCTATTTTCGAACGCTGAAGCCGGGTAACTGGTTTCAACATCCGGCCTCGTGATAGTCAAGTAGATAAGACTCCCCATCAGTGCCCGAAAGATCTTCGGATCAGGAAGAATCCTCTCTTCTTCCTTCCGAAGCTTCAGCCCAGCCTCCAGAGGAACGGAACTGCACTTCCCCTCCTTCATGCCGAATCTTTCGACGATCCTCTCGGCATACGCCCTCTGGGAAACATACAGCCCGCCTCTTCTCTTCTCAACTTGGAGGCCAAGGAAATGGTGCAGTTCATCAAGATCCTTCATCTTGAATCGTATGGAAAGCTGTTGTCTCAGCGTCGCGACCTCCTCAGGGTTGTTCCCTGTCACGATCATGTCGTCGACGTACATCAGCACCAACACGTGAAGACCTCCACTCTTCTTCACGAACATGCTAGAGTTTGAGTCTGAGGCATCATAGCCGCAGAACTGCAAGTACTCCGCATTCTTTCCATACCAGGCTCTCAGCGCCTGTTTCAACCCGTAGAGGGCCTTCTTCAGCTTGCAGACGTGATGTGGAAGTGACTTGGACACGTATCCAGGTGGTTGAACCATGAATATGTCTTTGTCAATCTCTCCATACAGGAACGCGTTCTTCACATCAAGCTGTCACAGCTTCCAACCTCGGCACGCCGCCAGAGCGATGATCGTCCTCACCGACGTCGTCTTTGCGACAGGACTAAATGTCTCCTCGTAGTCCTCTCCGTAGGTTTGTGAGAAGCCCCGAGGGACAAGCCTCGTCATGTACCGCTCCACTTCTCCATCCGCTCTCTTTTTAACCTTGGACACCCATTTGCAGGTGACAGGTTTGATGCCCTCCACCATGGGAACCAGGTCCCATGTCTCATTCTTCTCTAAGGCCTCCATTTCCTCGATCATGTCCGCGTCCCACTCCTTGATGCCAGCTGCATCATCAAAGCAGGCAGGTTCCCTCTCATCGAGTGGTCCTGCGAAGAAGCAGGAGACCAAACTCATGAAGTTCCCCTCCTTATATCGAGCAGGCGGCACGATGGTCCGCTTCGACCTCCTCAAGGCTTGGCCACTATCTACCACTCCGGTAGACTCCTCTGCTTGAGCTCCTCTCTGAACTCCTCTTTGAACTCCTCCTGAAACGGTGCTCTCCCTGCTTCTTGAGTTCGAATCTCCCCCTGAGCCAGAAGGCGATGGAGCACTGGGAGATAGCTCCAACTCCACAGTAGGGTCCTCAGTGACCCTCTCTTCCCTGCTAGATTCTCCACTCTCCGGCAGCACCACAGAAGAGACTCCCTGGTATGAGACCAGTTCGTCAAACACTACGTCGCGCGAGACGACGAACTTGTGGGTCTGCAGATCCATGCACTTCCACCCCTTCTTTCGCTCATCATAGCCGATGAAGATACACTTCCTCGTTTTCGACTCCAACTTGGTTCTCTGAGCGTCCGGGACGTGCACGAAGCAGGTAGAACCAAACACTTTCATGTTCCTTCATATGCTTCCAAGGAGACGAACTTGGACATATCTCTGGTGAGATGATGCCCGCAACCGGAATCCACTATCCAGTCGTTCTCGAGGTTGATGGAGGCTAAGACATCGACTGACGTTGCCGTCATCTCTGTCAGGAAACAATTGTCCCCCCTCTCACCGCCCTGGTGACCTCCACCTCTTCCTCCACCTCTCTGGTGATCTCCCTCCTTGTTAGCAACATGACCGGCCTTCAGATTGGACCGACAGTCCTTTGCCATGTGCCCGTACTTCTTACAGGCAAAGCAAAGGGATCTCCCCATCTCATCGCGCGCAGGGAGGAACTTCCTCCCATCTCCCTGAGAGGACGTTGAAGGTCCATCTCCGGAGTTCTTCTTTCTCTTGTCCCAGGATCTCCTCTTTCCTGAGAACAAAGCCTCGCCATCTCCTACTGAGATGGATACTCCCGCCATCTGCTTCGCCAAGCTCTCCTGTGACGACAGCAGGTTCTCTAGCTCCAGTAAGGAGGGCTGAGTAGCCCACCCTTGCACGGAAGTAACGAAGGGGACATACTCCTTCCTCAAGCCTTGGAGTATGTGCCGCTTCAACTTCGCCTCTAAGATTGGCTCTTCAGGGTCCAAGGCCGAGATCTCCCTGTTGAAGGGGGCGCTCAACTCCCACTCCACGGTTGACTGCAGTCCACCGATCCAACCCCTCTCCACGTGGCAGGAACTCCTCCAGGCCCACTGGCCATCGAGCCCACAGACCCTCTTCTGCCACGTGGCGGGTTGTTGAGGTCGGCGAGGCGTTGCGCTAGCCCGGCCTCGATCCCCCGACCTCCTTCTCCATAAGAGGGGCACTCAACCCCTCCTATCACCCAGCTGCGCTGCAGCGCAGTTGGGTGATAGGAGGGGTTGAGTGCCCCTCTTATGGAGAAGGAGGTCGGGGGATCGAGGCCGGGCAAGCGCAACGCCTCGCCGACCTCAACAACCCGCCACGTGGCAGAAGAGGGCATGTGTGGCCCGATGGTCAGTGGGCCTGGAGGAGTTCTTGCCACGTGGAGAGGGGTTGGATCGGTGGACTGCAGTCAATCGTGGAGTGGGGGTTGAGCGCCCCCTTCAACACTCCCCACACAGGTTCTTCACCTTCAGGAAGAAGGTGGATATCGCCATCTCGCCTTGAGTCGACCTTGCCAACTCATTCTCCAGGAATTGTAGCCGCGCTACATTCTTCTTGTTGAATAACCCATCGAGGGCTATCCAGATCTCAGAAGCTGACTTGCAACCTATGATGTGGTCGAACAAGTCAGGTGAAATGGCTCTCTTCAAGGTGAACTCCGCCTTGGCGTTGGTCTTCCTCCAAGCTCTCACATCTTGACCATTGTCTTCGATTGGAAAGACTTCTGTCTGCTCTTCTCCTCCAACGACCTCCCATAGGTCCTCTCCAAGCAGGTAACTCTCCATGCAAGACTTCCATTTCTTGTATTTGGTCTGGGTGAGCAGCTCAATGCCAAGTCCCCTAGCATACCCTCCTCCGCCGTCCATCTTGGTTGCTCAGTCCTTGTTCCACTATCCCTCTGATACCATGTGAAATATTTTGAAGTCGGAAGAACACGTCAACCAACAGGAGAATAAGGACACCAATAGATGAACACAAGCTTTCATAGCAAATAATACTCGGCAGCTAGTTACAAATGGGCAGGGCTGAATACAAGTTGCATCCAACTTGATTCACGACAGCCAAAAGTAGAAAAGAACTTGGTCACGGACAAGGTCCGCTTCTCCTCCGGAGCACATCGCGCAGGTGATACTCGCTCCTCGCTACCGCCGGCGTTAACGCTAACGCCTAGCGTTAGCTCTGCTCCTCGCAAGCTCGCTGCTCGCACTCCTCAGCTCCTTAGTCGCCACTAGACGAAGCTCGCTACTCGCCACACTCAACGCCCCGCGTTAGCTCCTAACGCCCCGCGTTAACTCGCGAGTAGGTAACTCTCTTGCCGAACTTACTCCAAGTTCGATGCTCGCCTGGAAGCACTCTGGTATCTCTAACTCGCTCAAAGTAGAGGATACTCGCCACTTTCAGAATCGATACTCTGAGAGGGGGGGGGGGGGTACCCCTCTATTTATAGGCAAAACATGGGGGGAGGTGCGAGAAGGAGCTAACGCGGGCGTTAGCTTGTAACGCTGGCGTTAGCTCAGCGAGAAGGAGCTAACGCCGGCGTTAGCTCTAACGCCGGGCGTTAGCTCACTTCAAAACTCAACAGTTATTGCCCGCTTGGAATGATTCCGACCGAAGGTTCTGTTCTGTTTTTTCATCTCGTTCGTGAGTAGCTGTTCTTTGTCGTTGATGACATTTGATAACGACAAATCGCCTCATGTGCCTTTCCGGCGCCCGATTTAGTGGTTGCAACCTCTCATCGACTGATTCCAATGGTTGTTGCTCGCTTGGAATGATTCCGACCGAAGGTTCTGTTCTGTTTTTTCATCTCGTTCGTGAGTAGCGGTTCTTTGTCGTTGACGACATTTGATAACGACAAATTGCCTCATGTGCCTTTCCGGCGCCCGATTCAGTGGTTGCAGCCTCTCATCGACTGATTCCAATGGTTGTTACTCCCTTGGACTGATTCCAATGGTTGTTGCTCGCTTGGACTGATTCCAATGGTTGTTGCTCGCTTGGACTGATTCCAACCCAAGCTTCTGTTTTGTTTTTTTCATCTCGTTCGTGAGTTGCTCCACTTTCCCTGTTTTTGAATGTATGTCAAATCTAGTTGTTTCCGATACAAGTCAAATGTATCTTCTCATGGTGGATATGAGCATCACCAGACTACCATCATCTCCATTATGTTTGATTCATGTTTGTTTGCAAATAAAAATTTGGTTTGACATTAACATTATCGATATGACATTAACCTTGAGCTGCCATTAGTTAAAGTAGGTTTGCCCATAACATCACCTATATTTATAAGGTGCATCTATTTGAACATATTATTTGAATAGTACGTCCGATACAACGTTTTGTCCATTTCCTTGGAACTCTACAACTCTTAGCTCTCACTTTGTTGTTTGTCTTTGTTGCTGTTTACTTAATTTATTTTCTGCTGCCTGACTTATTGGCTTCATTCCCCGCCTTAAAGTTGAGGTTTTTAGTTTAGCAAATCTCTAACGAGGGAGAGGCTTTGTTAAAAGATCTACAAGTTGTATTTCTGTTGGGCAGTATTCAACCTGGATCACTCCTTTTTTAACTTGATCTCGTATAAAATGGTATCTTAGCCAGATGGATTGTCGATGTATTATCGCAAAATATTATTGTAGGTTTTACTTCTTCTCCCTTTATATATGCTAAGATTCTTCGTAACCATAGACATTCACAACCAGCGGAGGTTAAGGTCATATATTTTGCATCTGTTGTCGATAAAGCAGCTGTAGGTTGTTTTCGCACAGACCAGATCACTGGTTTTGTGCCTAATCAGAATAGATGTTCGCTAGTACTTTTTTGATCGTCTAAATTTGCGCCGCAATCAGAATCAACATAGCTATTTAGAACTTAATTAATATTGTCTTCATGTTGACATAAAATACCCAAATCTTGAGAGCCTTTGATGCATCGAAGAATACTTTTTACGGCTTGATGATGAGATTTTGTTGATCTGCTCATAAATCGAGCCAATGTATTTACGACATTTGCCAGGCGTGTATTTGTTAAATACATAAGTGATCTTACAGGTGATCGATATTTTTTGGTTTCTAAGCTTTCTAATTCTCCTGTTCTCTTTTGAAATTTTTCATGAGTTCCCATTGGTGTTAAAGAAGGATTACACATTTCATATTGAGCTTTATTCAGTATATCTGCTGCATATTTTTGCTGGGAAATAAAAAAACCCGTTGAATTCCTGGTAGATTTGAAGACCTAAGAAATGCTTCACTAATCTCAAATCTGTCATTAAATAATGTGTCTTCATTTGATTTCAAAATTCAGTGATTAATAAGTCACTTGAATTTTCGGTTACCAATATACCATCAACTTGAAGTCTCACTATAATCGGTTTCTTTCCATTCCAATTTAGTATAAAGAAGGCTCATTCGCACAGCTAGAGAATCCTTGATTTAGAAAATAGTTGTCAGTACGAGAATTTCATGCTCTGGGGGATTGCTTTAAATCATAAAGGGCTTCATTTAATTTGTAGACTTTCTTCTTATCTTCACCTTCAACTTCATAACCTTCAGGTTGTTCTACAAATATATCTTCTGAGATTGTCCCATTAAAGAATGTTGCTTTAACGTCAAGGTGATATACATGATAATGATTTTGAGCTGCATATGCAAGTAGTTGTCTTATTGTTTTCATACGTGTTACAGGAGCAAAATTTTCACTATAATCTTCTCCTGGTTTTGGGCATAACTCTTTGCAACCAATCGAGCTTTGTATTTTGGCACCTTTTCATTTTCAGTAAACTTTGTTCGAAACACCTATTTTAAGCAAATTGGTGTCCAAGTATTATTCTTTTCTATTACTTCAAATTCTTCATTCATAGCTGCCCTCCAATTTGGTCTGTCTTTTCTTCACTATAAGAAGTTGGAGTTGAACAAAATAAAGCCATATCTTCAGTTTCTTTATATAATTCTTCTAAGCTTCGTATTTTTTGATTTAGTGGTGAGGATGATGAAGAGCTTGTTGAAGAATCTGATGAATCTTGATCTGGTACATTAAGCTCTTCATTAGAAATGATCTGGAGGGGGCTTTTAAGTGGCTCAACCATCAGTTTTGGAACAGTGGATTGATGCTCTTCTGACTGCCATTTCCAGGATGCCTCTTCATTGAAAATAACATTCCTTGAGATCAATAGCTTCTTTGTTACAAGATTATATAATCTGTAAGCTTTTGATTACTCACTATAGCCCAGATTATATAATATGATGTACAATTTTGAAGAGCCTTTAATTTGTAGATACACTGTTGAATATATATATGCAGCATTTTAGTAGCTTCAGCCCAAAAAATTTTTGGGTAAATTTTTACCTTGAAGAAGAGACCTTGCCATTTTAAGTATGGTACGATTGTGTCTTTCAACAACACCATTTTGTTGAGGAGATTGGTGTAGATAATTCTCTCTTGATACTTGCTTCTCTGCAAAACTTATAAAATAGTTCTGAGGTGAATTCACCACCTTGATCAGTCCTCAAAGATTTGATTATTAGTCCCAGATGAGTTTCAATTTCAAGTTTGAAGGTACGTGTACAACCCCATATCCATCGGGTGTGACCCTCCCCAGATAGCTGGGACCCGAGGTGTCTTGTGATTGGCTAGCATTGATCGGGGTGCGAATAACGACATTTGGGGTGCGGTTAGGAGCACGGTCTGCGGATAGCAGAGATGGGCTAGGGTTTTAATAAAACCCCTAATACCCCCTCTCCCTCGCAGGCCCGATCGCCCTCCCCGACCTCCCTCTTTCTCGTTCTTTTTGGGAGCAGCCGCAAAACCCCCCCTCACGATCTCCCTCCCTCTCAATCGCCCCTCCCCCCGATCTCTCTCTCTCTCTCTCGCCGCCTCCTGGACTAGGGAAGCGCCGCCCCGAGCCTTCCTCCTCCCTCTCTCGCCGTCGGCCTTGTGCAAGGAGAGCCCGAGCCCTCTCCTCCTTCTCTCCCGTCGCCCCCTCTTTCTCCCTCCCCGAGCCCTATCTTCTTCCTCCCCGTCGGCCTGGAGCAAGGAGAGCTTCCTCTCCTCTCTTCCCCGTCGACCTGGTGCAAGGGCAGAAAAGTCCATCCCCCCTCTCTTTGTCCCAGCCGCAGCCGGCTAGGAGAAGGCCGACCCCTTTCGGTTGGGTGTCGCTGTGTGCACGGCGGTGGAGTTGGAGCTTGGCCGGCCAAGTGCGGGGAAGAACTCACGTGGTCATTTCAGAGCTCGGACCGGTGTGCGGAAACCAAATCCGCGGTGTTCAACCTATGCCTCCGAGGCACGCTTCAAGGGTAATGAAATTTATCCTCGGGCAGGTGAAGCCCTAATTTATCATGATTGCATGGAAGCCCCTCTCCACCAACGGGTGGAGGAAGGGAGCTCTCCGACGGGTCGATGTGTACATCCCCGCTTGTAATTGCATTAGCGTCCGGAAGCGTGAGTACGGATTTAGGCATGTTGCGTGAAGCCCATCTGGATATGTCAATCCGGATTGGTGATGTTCTGGGGTTCCCGGAGAAGACTCCAAGAAAGTTGCATACTACTTGCTTGTAGGGGCGAAATATTGCCACCCCCAAAAAGGGGTAGGGTCGGTAAGGCTTTGGCCCGTTGTAGTTGATCGATGTTCAGCTTGCCACTGCTTGGCAGGACGTTGGCGTACAGGTGTTGCAGAACAAAGCGGGAAATATCGGGTTTAAGCCCAAGGTTGTGCCGGCCCAAGAAGGCCTTATTTATTTATATTGTCGGCCTGCGTGCCGAAGTATGGAATTCATATTCCTGTAATCTGTGACGCATGTTCTTTGTTTATCTCTTCAATCATAGTCAAGTGGAGTCCCCGTGGACCCCTCACACGGTGGGGGCCTAGAGGGAAATTTACTTGGTAGCCCCTGAGGGTTCGCTAATAGTCTCCCAGAACAGCGGAGTCACGCTGTTGGCAGCCCCATTTGGTCTGTGTATAGTAAAACAGTTAGGCGGGAGTACGTTATTGGTCGACCGGGCGAAACTGGCTTTACATAGATCCAGGGAGGTGCACCTATGGAGAGGAAAGGGCCGTGTAAGACCCCCCCTCCCCAGAATTGAGCCGGGTCCCGGGAGGGGGGATCTTACTGCCCAAAGAAGACTACCCAGTGCTGTCCGGGTGGCGACGTCCCACCCATTCAAGCGCTGAGCAGTCTCTTTGTCAGGCACCAGAATCATTACATCACATCAGATCGCACAGCGGAAGCAGATAATCTAAAGGAAACAAGCACACTGCTTATATTATACATTTAACTATGGCCGGAGCCTATCGTTATACAAAATATGGCCCGAAGGCTACATAGCCCAAACAACGAGGGTCCCTAGGCTAGTCTTTATTCTCTCGTACTCACGTCTCTGAAGATAGGAGAAGAGGCTGGGGTAATCGAACGGGCCATCCCCAAGGCTCGTAACTCATCCTGCGGTGTGGGGGCTCCTTGCTGTCCCGACTCCTGTGATTGGTTATAAGAAATAACCGTTAGTCACAGAGCTAAGTAGAAAATACATCCCCTCCCCGGATCCATATCCAGGGGGCGGCTAAAGAACAGAAATGAAATAGCCGAAGCAAGGTAGAGGGTTAGCCACAGATAAACATCTATATATCCTCGTATATGTATATATATAGGGCTTCCCGCCCTAAGTTTGTAATCGCGCCGTATAGTAAGTATACAACACTATAACGCGCAGACACACACACACATGTATTCAAACCTGTACGCACACAAAAGACCCTGTGTCGACACAGTTTAGACCGCTTATGTTCCAGCAGGGGAGCTAACCCCGCGGGCCTCACCGATGTGGCCGTCGGTGACAGTGGCCAGTCTTGCCACTTCTGAATGTAGTCGTACCGTATCATTCAGGCCCTCCCGTACAACTGGGTGTACCAACTGGATGTGAGCGACATCCGGCGAGCCGATTTGTAGGCCGACCAGCGGAGGCATAACTGCAAGCTCGGATGGTGATAACCTACTGTGCACTTCTCCCTGTCGCCATGAGTCGTCAACCCACCCGCACCGGTACGAACGGTCTGCGAGCGTGACCAACCCGCCACCCCCAAACAATCTTCAACCGCTTTATGTAAAACAAGCACGTAAGTGTCGTGGCAATTCTACTCGACCGGTTGCACAACCTCTGCCCGGGAGGATTAGCGGTATGAGGGCTCCTTGCTTGGGACTAACCTGGGAGGAGGGATTCAACTCCGAGTTTTCCCCAACTAAGGCCTCGCCGAAGGGAGGATAAGCACCGCATGGTTGCCATGACAGCTCTGCATTAGCAATTAAAATACGCCGAAAGCAGGGGCCATAATACGAAGCAGGAAAGTAGGCCGAAAGCAGAGGCCATGATAACAGGAAAGTAGGCCGAAAGCAGAGGCCATGATAACAGGAAAGTAGGCCAAAAGCAGAGGCCATGATAACAGGAAAGTAGGCCGAAAGCAGAGGCCATGATAATAGGACCAGTGCGAGACTGGATTTAAATGAAAGTGCAGAAAGTAAATGTGGGGGGGACCAGTGCGAAACTGGATTTAAAGAGAAATACAGAAAGTAAATGCGGGGGACCAGTGCGAGACTGGATTTAAAGGAGATTACAGTAAGTAAATGCGGGGGACCAGTGCGAGACTGGATTTAAAGGAAAGTACAGGAAATAAGTGTGGGGGACCAGTACGAGACTGGATTTAATTGAAAGTACGGAAATAAGTGCGGGGGACCAGTACGAGACTGGATTTAATTGAAAGTACGGAAAGCAGAAAAGCATAAGAAGAAATGGCTAGTGGTCCAATCACCCCATGAGAGGAGGCTTTGATCGACGACTACGTTCTTTTATTATCGTCGCGGCGGGGTTAAATTTCGGCACCGTGCCGCGATGTCGTTCCGCTTTCTGCGTTGCTTTCCCGAGCTTAGTCGATTCTTTAGATTGGTACGCATAATTTTGATAAGCATTTAAAATATGCGTCGAGGGGCGCCGATTTATTTTGAGGAATTTCGCCCTTTTTCGGGCGTCTATTTACGCTTGTAAAAGCATTTAAGGGATCGAAACAAGAGGTCACACCTCCCAATTTTGATAGTATTTGGAAAATACCTATGCTTAGAGCCCCTAATTTTTGGGGATTTTTAGAAACTCATTTGGGCATTTTATTTCCTAAAATAAACTTTATAATGGGTTTTAAAAATAGTAAAACTTCTCCTAAAAATCCCAAAAAATTACAGGAGGTGCCCCTAAGAGTGGGGCACAATTTTCATTTAGGAAGTTTCTTTCGAAGAGGCCCCATTTTCCCTTAGAAAAATGAGGAAGGAAAAAGAGGGGTGGGGTGCGGTTAGAGGCAGGGAAAAACCAGAGGGCGCCGCACCGGGCGCCCTCCCTGGGTCCCCACAGCGGATCCACAGCGGATCCGCTGTGGGGGCACTCAAGTGGAGGTAAGGGGGCGGGGCGGGAAACTATAAAACAGGAGCCGCACGATCTCCTGGGGGAGATCGTGCGGCTCCCGCTGCTCGGCCGAAAGGTGGCTGCTGCCACCGCCGGGCAGCGGCCGGCTGGTGCCGGCGCCGCCCCCGGTCGGTGCGCCGGGGGCCGGCGACCACCCCGGTGGTGGTCCGGCGGCCTGGCGCCGCCGGCTACCGCCGGGGTTAGTGCCGAAAACGGCACGGGGCGGTGGCGGCCTGCATGCAATGTGCATGCTAGCCGCCGCCGCCTCTGCCAGGGAGGGGCGGGGAGTGCCCCCGGTCGGTGCGCCGGGGGCCGGCGAATCCTCCGGGGGTGGTCCGGCGGCCTGGCGCCGCCGGCCACCGCCGGGGAGGAGATGCAGAGGGCGGGAGACGGGGGCGTGGCCTGCATGGGACATGCAGGCCCGCTGCGTGCCGCCCTCCTGCCGCGGGGCCACTGGTGCCGCCCCCGGTCGGAGCGCCGGGGGTCGGCACCTACTCCGGCGGTGTCCCGGCAGCCTGGCGCCGCCGGCCGCCGCCGGGGGAGGGGTTATCACCTGTACAGGAAAACGAGAGCGGAGGGGGAGGGGGGGCTGGACCATGGGCGCCGCCGGGGCTGCTTCCTCCGGCGGCCCGGTCGCCTCCCCTGCGCCGGCGCCGAGGTCCCCGAGAGGGGACCTACTCCCCCCCCCCCCCCCCCCCCCAGCGCCACCACCGGCGCTGGGGGAGGGGCTTCCACGGTCGAGCCTCCTCCCCGAGCCTTGCAAGGCTCGGGGCGGCGGCTGGCGGCGCTCCGGCGACGGGGAGGGGGTTGGCCTTCACTGGGAGGTAGGAAGGAGGAGGGGGGAGGTTCTACCTGGGGAGGAGCTCGGGTGGAGGGGTGGCCGGCCATGAGGGAGGAGGTGGTGGGGGGGCGGCCTTGGGGTTGGCTTGCTCCGGCGAGGTGGAGGAGGAGGAGGGTTGGCTGGGGGGTTGCCGGCAGAGGGGAGCTGAGAGGTAGTGGGGTGGGTTTGAGGGGGGGCTGCCCCTTCCTTTTATAGGAAGGGGGAGCTCCCCTCCTTATCCCCCACGTGGGGATAAGGGAGGGGGAGATATTTTTCTCCCCCTCTCCTCCCTTCTCTCTCTCTTGTCCCTTGCCCTAATAGGGGCAGCCTCCCCCCCTTGGGGGTTTTTCTCTCTCCCCCCCTTTTTCTTTAGCAATTTCGAGTTCGGGGGGGGGGGGGGGGGGTTGACTAAGTCAACTTAGGGTGGGGTCCTCCTTGGCTCCTGGGGCACGATAAGAGTTGCCGGGGCCGATGCCGGGCTCGTGTGCTTTATATCTCGTGCGTTGTACTGAGGCGATCTGCATAGGACTAAAATGGCATACTCTCCATACGACCTTGTATCGAGACGCAATGAATTCCGTTGCGCTTGTATTGTCCATACGAGTCCAACGGAACTGACGGAAGTCAATTCGGGGTTCGTACGGTCACTATTCATAATAATGAGGTAGTGGCGCGCTACGATACCCGAAATGGTCGTTTTCCTCCAAACGACCTCGGATCGAAGTGCAACGAATTCTGTTGCGCTCGTATTGTCCATACGAGTCCAACGGAACTGACGGAAGTCAATTCGGGGTTCGTACGGCCACTATTCATAAAAATGAGGTAGTGGCGCGCTACGATACCCGAAATGGTCGTTTTCTCCAAACGACCTCGGATCGAAGCGCAACGAATTCTGTTGCGCTCGTATTGTCCATACGAGTCCAATGGAACTGACGGAAGTCAATTCGGGATTCGTGCGGTCACTATTCATAATAATGAGGTAGTGGCGCGCTACGATACCCGAAATAGTCGTTTTCTCCAAACGACCTCAGATCGAAGTGCAACGAATTCTGTTGCGCTCGTATTGTCCATACGAGTCCAACGGAACTGACGGAAGTCAATTCGGGGTTCGTACGGCCACTATTCATAATAATGAGGTAGTGGCGCGCTACGATACCCGAAATGGTCGTTTTCTCCAAACGACCTCGGATCGAAGTGCAACGAATTCTGTTGCGCTCGTATTGTCCATACGAGTCCAACGGAACTGACGGAAGTCAATTCGGGGTTCGTACGGCCACTATTCATAATAATGAGGTAGTGGCGCGCTATGCTACCCGAAACGGTCATTTTCTACTGCTCGGGCCTACTTTTATTGGGCTCACTAGGGTCTAGTGGCCCAATAAAAGTCGGGATGTTACAGGCCGGCTCTGAGATTTTGGCCAGCCAAGAGAGCCCTCCAAAGGTGCCTTAGCTCAGCCTTTGGCTTGGGAGGGGAAGAGTTTGTTAGTCTTCCGGGTGTGCGGTGGGACCTCCACGCTGAGACCTTGGATCTGTACTTCGAGTTCCTAGTCTTGTGTTTAGATCATTTACTTAAGCGTAGTAAGTGCGCGGTCCCCCCTTTTTTGGGACCCGAACTCCACAGAGACCTGAGATATCGGTTTCAACATTATGGTGCGGTGAGCGTGGAGAGTGACTAGCACAGAAGAACTCAAGCGAACGTCATGGCTAGAGAAGGGGAACTAAGTGACGACCAGGGTCATGCGCCGACACCCGCGGGAAGATGTGAGAAGTTCTACTAAGATGGATCGATCATGTGTAAAGGGGATCATTAGAGGCACCAGTTAGGCATCGCATGATAAACGAGGGAGGGGTAGACCAATAAAGATTTGGAATGAAACTATACGACAAGACACGATGCACTTAAGCATTAGTGAGGTTATGACTAAAGATAGGGCACAATGGCGACAAAAGATCCATGTAGCAAACCCCGCTATAGTGGGATAAAGGCTTGAGTGTTGTTGTTGTTGTGTGTGAGCATGCTAAGTATAATTGTATAAACATATTACATTTTCTATTATCAATAAAATAAGATTTATCCCTTTTCATTTAGTTCAGAGACATTCTGGGGTCATCTAATACTCAAATGTAAGTGGAGCTCGTTGGTTTGTATCATTTAGTGATAGTAGCACCAGGGTCAATTCGATTTTCCTTAAACCTATATATTTTTGTTGGTACAATTCTTACAAATTGTTATGATCTGAAGTCACTTTGGTGATAAAATACAAAGTTTAGGCATCGAAGATTATTTCCAAGACTGACTTTCTACTTTCATGTGTCTAAATCATATTGGGGAAGCCATCATTACTACTCATCTTACAAATGATCTTCCATCTAGAATTTTGGGTTTTAAATGTCCTATGAGTATACAACCAAATACCTATCCTAGAAGTTTCAGTTGTCCTTTTGTTCATTATCATAGTTCTAATATGGAGAAATTAAATCACAGGGCTATTAAGTATGTTTCTAGGATATCTTTCCGCTCAAACAATGTTATAAAATCACCATTATCCATCTAAGAAATCATGTCTATGTGGGTGTCACATTCGTGAGGGAGAATCATACTTTATACCATCTCATCACCAGGTGAGAATACTAACATGGATGATAGTTCGGAGGATAGTTCGGAGGATAAGTATAAAAATGTTCAGAACGAATGGTTAGCCCCGAGCAGACCCGCTGACCAGGCTCTCATCTAGCTGGAAGGGCCGAAGGCTCACTCGGTGGCAGGTTCCAAAGGCAGTTGGCCCCGAGCAGACCCGCTGACCAGGCTCTCATCTAGCTGGCAGGGCCGAAGGCTCACTCGGTGGCAGGTTCCAAAGGTAGTTGGCCCCGAGCAGACCCGCTGACCAGACTCTCATCTAGCTGGCAGGGCCGAAGGCTCACTCGGCGGCAGGTTCCAAAGGCAGTTGGCCCCGAGCAGACCCGCTGACCAGACTCTCATCTAGCTGGCAGGGCCGAAGACTCACTCGGTGGCAGGTTCCAAAGGCAGTTGGCCCCGAGCAGACCCGCTGACCAGGCTCTCATCTAGCTGGCAGGGCCGAAGGCTCACTCGGTGGCAGGTTCCAAAGACAGTTGGCCCCGAGCAGACCCGCTGACCAGGTGATACGCCCAAAATAGGTATACGTATTACACGCAAGTGCAAGTGCCGAATCAAGTAATAATGAGTGAGTTAAGATCGTTTCCACAGAGAGGTGGTGAATTTAGTGCTTGCAAATACTGGTTGTGCTTTTTCTTTAAATCCAAGTCTAATATAACGATGGGTTGTGAAACATTAAATTCAGGAATAATAAAAACAACTAATTAAGATACCTATGGATCGTAGGAAAATTACTTGGTTATAAGTTAAGAAATATAATCTTGTATTGTGATTTCCTAAGCCTAGTGTGATGAATTTATAAAGGTGATTTTATGAAATGTATGATGGAACGTCTTGCAACGATTTTAAGGTAGAAGATCCGTATCTCTCGATATCGGAAATCCCTAACCTCTATTTCCCCCTTGGGAGAGACAAGTACCGCATAAAGATCGAAAACCAAAGTTGCTAATACTAAGGGGAAATCTCTTTCTCCCTTCAAATACTATATCGGATCTATAACACACTTACGCAACTCCTCTCTCGAATTATGAAGCGTAGTAAAAAGACGAAACCATAGCCAAAAGTTTCAAATAATAATTATAGATTCAATAAAGACATTCATCAAACATTCATAAAGCAAGATTCAAGCGTTCATCATCACACAAAAGGCAAAGTAATTTCACAATACAAGATTAAACGGAATTAGTTCATGGCGGAGGAGAGAACACACAAAATAGTTGAGTAAATCTTACAAAACATGATGTGATTATCGACTAAGAGAAAGAGGATGATTCCGCTGAAGTTCCTCTTGCGATCCGCCTGGTGAAATCGCTGCAGCCCTCTTGTCGCCTTCTCCAAGTAAAGTCTCCAATGGCAATGGTGTGTGGAAATTAGGGAAGAAGATGAAGAGAGAATGAAATCTCTATATTAATATCTTTTTAACTCCTCTCCATAACTGCCATTATTTTCGGATCTTCTCTCTCTAAAAACGCCCAACTTCTGCCCAAAGGACGCCACTTTCCAGATTTGCAAATGGCAGTTTATTTGATTTTAAAATTCTGAAATTCGTCCAGAAAAGGTTGCAACCTGTTTCAGGATTCTGCAACTCTTTTCCCAGGACAACATTTTTGAACAAAATCCTTCTTCCAAATCGTTCCTTTTGACTTTTCTTGCAACAATACCTAGGAAAAAGACCGATTTAGTCATAAATAAAATAAATATATATTTACTTCATATTATAACTTCAATTAAACTAATTTTTCTCAAAAACGTTAAGCAAAAGGTCAAAAACAAAGGCTAAATAACTTCTTTTTGAGAAGTTATCACCAGGCTCTCATCTAGCTGGCAGGGCCGAAGACTCACTCGGTGACAGGTTCCAAAGGCAGTTGGCCCCGAGCAGACCCACTGACCAGGCTCTCATCTAGCTGGTAGGGCCGAAGGCTCACTCGGTGGCAGGTTCCAAAGGCAGTTGACCTCGAGCGACCCGCTGACCAGGCTCTCATCTAGCTGGCAGGGCCGAAGGCTCACTCGGTGGCAGGTTCCAAAGGCAGTTAGCCCCGAGCAGACCCGCTGACCAGGCTCTCATCTAGCTGGCAGGGCCGTAGGCTCACTCGGTGGAAGGTTCCAAAGGTAGTTGGCCCCGAGCAGACCCGCTAATCGGGCACTCACCTAGCCGGCAAGTTCTTTATAATGACAGATTGACCTCTCGTGGAGGCTCTTTGGTTTCGGCTCCGTGATGGTTCCGCTGTTCGGGCTCTCATCTAACCGGCAGAGCGGGTAAACCTCTCGGATGACAGTTTGAGAAAGGATGAGATTCAATATAGGGCTTCAACATATAAGGGATCAGTTATGCTTGATAAATTGATAGTTTTCACTGACAATCGAAGCCCTTTAAGAATAGTTTTGAAAACAGAAACTTAAGATAATGAATCCTACAATGACACAACATTATTTGATTAGTTTTAGAAACAAAATCAGATTCATTTTAAATTTTCAGTGCATGATTGTGTATGTAATCATTATAGATAATAGTGAGCATTCTTTTCCTCAGCACTGCCAATCATCCCTGAGGCCCATTCCTGAATAACACGATATGCAATAGTAAAAATAACCGCAATCTAAATTATGAGTTTGCTTGTTGATAGACATTAAGTTGCATGATATTTTGAGAACATGAAGGGCATAATGTTTCTACCATAAAAAAGAAGGCATAGTGTATAACCAAGGTTGTTGACAACCAAATTGATCATTTAAAGGCAACAAAGGGAAATGTTATCACATCAGGACAAATATGAGTACAAAAAAAGGAGAAGAATCATCATTCATATGATTATATGCCCAATTTTTTTTCGGGTCGGCTCCCACCCGTCGGATACTTGGGGTTGGACATTTCTTTCCGAGCGTGGGGCACGCTCACAAAGAGCGGAGATTGTGTACAACCCCATACCCGTCGGGTGTGACCCTCCCCAGATAGCTGGGACCCGAGGTGTCTTGTGATTGGCTAGCATTGATCGGGGTGCGAATAACGGCATTTGGGGTGCGGTTAGGAGCATGGTCTGCGGATAGCAGGGATGGGATAGGGTTTTAATAAAACCCCGAATACCCCCTCTCCCTCACAGGCCCGATCGCCCTCCCCGACCTCCCTCTTTCTCGTTCTTTTTGGGAGCAGCCGCAAAACCCCCCTCACGATGTCCCTCCCTCTCAATCGCCCCTCCCCCCGATCCCTCTCTCTCTCGCCGCCTCCTGGACTAGGAAAGCGCCGCCCCGAGCCTTCCTCCTCCCTCTCTCGCCGTCGGCCTTGTGCAAGGAGAGCCCGAGCCCTCTCCTGCTTCTCTCCAGTCGCCCCCTCTTTCTCCCTCCCCGAGCCCTATCTTCTTCCTCCCCGTCGGCCTGGAGCAAGGAGAGCTTCCTCTCCTTTCTTCCCCGTCGACCTGGTGCAAGGGCAGCAAAGTCCATCCCCCCCTCTCTTTGTCCCAGCCGCAGCCGGCTAGGAGAAGGCCGACCCCTTTCGGTTGGGTGTCGCTGTGTGCACGGCGGTGGAGTTGGAGCTTGGCCGGCCAAGTGCGGGGAAGAACTAACGTGGTCATTTCAGAGCTCGGACCGGTGTGCGGAAACCAAATCCGCGGTGTTCAACCTATGCCTCCGAGGCACGCTTCAAGGGTATCGAAATTTCTCCTCGGGCAGGTGAAGCCCTACTGTTTGTTTGGACGAAATTGAGATCATGAAATTAGAATTAAAGGTATACTTCCAATTTTGTTGTTCGTTTGCGCACTTTAACATTGAAATTGAAATTCTAAGGAATTCCACGGAATTCATTTTAAACTAAAGTCAATCCTTTCAAATATATATAATATTTGGATAGTTTTGGTCGGTGCGAATTTTTTGATCGGGGTGCATTTTTCGCTCGAACGCACGTATCTGCCCGAGCGCATTTTTTTCGCCTGGCAGCGCATTTTTCTAGCTCTCGGGCGCGCATCTACCGAACGCGAGTATTTCACCTGTGCACGCGCATTTCTCTCAGGCACGTGTATTTCACCTTGGCACGCATATTTTGCTTACGAGCAAATTTTTCTCCCGAGCGCGCGTATTTTGCTCAGGCGCGCATTTTTCTCGCGAGCGCGCATTTTTTTTTGCCCGGGCACACAGAGTTATCCCGGGCGAGCGTATTTTCGCGCATGCGTGCATTTGTTGCGCTGGCGCGCATTTTTTCGCGCGTGCGTGCATTTTTCACACGCGCACACTTTTCGCACAGGCTTGCATTTTTTCGCTCAGGCGCGTGCATTTCACTCGGGTGCCCGCATTTCACGTATGCACACATTTTTTCTCGTGCACGTTTTTCGCCTTGGTTTGCATTTTTTTGCTAGGGCGCACACATATTGCACGGGCGCACGGATTTCGGCTGGGTGTGCACTTTTGCGCCCAGGCGCAAGTATTTCGCTCGGACGCATTTTTTTTGCCGGGACGCGCTTTTTTCTCATGGGCGCGCGTTTTTTTTCTCGAGACCGCATTTTTCGACTGGACATGCCTTTTCACCCGGACGAAAATGTTATGTTTTTATTAATGCATTATGCTATAATTAATGTCAATATATGTGAGAGAATATTAAGTTGTTCATAGTATATGTGAGTGAATGTTATGTTTTTCATAATATATGTGAGGATGTTATGTTTTTATGAATGTCATGTTTTTATATATATAATTATTGTGCTCAGGTGGTCTATGACATGCTTAGGATCAAGGGCAGGGCACGGCGTAGGATGTTCGCAACTACGATTCTTCCTTTGGGCATTCTTACTTGCATGAAGAAGTCTTACTCTATTGTTTGCGACTAATTCTACTGGGGTTGGTAAAGCTCAAGGTGTTGAGAAATCAGGTGTAAATAATCTGCATGTCTATGCAACATCATGTCAACGTGTAATTCTTGTGCTTCTAGATCTTAGTACTACAAATCCTATGATACAACTTTTGAAGGGGAGTGGGGCCCCTCATAGGCCACCATGCCCACTCTAGGCGAGGTCCAATCTCTGGCCCACTCTAGGCCCTCTCCTGGCCACTCCCCCAAAGGGCTACAGCCCAACGCGGCCCAACCCGTCTCCATCACTGTTCTCATGATGGCGGGTTGTTGTCGGAGAGCTTCGAACTCACGACCTCGATAAGAAGCTCTCCTAGCAGCCCTCATCACCCATCTGCGCTGCAGCCCTTTGGGGGAGTGGCCAGGAGAGGGCCTAGAGTGGGCCAGAGATTGGACCTCGCCTAGAGTGGGCATGGTGGCCTATGAGGGGCCCCACTCCCCTTCAACAACAACACCCCACCATGCACTTTAGTCTGGAAGTTTATGCGAGAGAATACACATTTCTGGAACCTCAAGGTTTAATTTTAGAAGCTATGCGAGCTCTTTGTATATGACCGTTAAAGCTTTCGAAGAAATACCACAAAGGCTTCATGGAAATATTGGGATTTTTTTTCATAGTATAGGTATGTAGCCTGCTTGAATTCTTTTAAATGAACACATTTTGTTTATAATTATGTTAGTATAAATTTATGATTTAGTAATGTTCTTTAGGACTTTCCAAGATACTGCTAAAGCATTTTGATTTGTAAAACTTCATAAAAATGCTTCTATTGGAACCTGCCGATGTGGGAATGATGAATGGAAAAGTCATAGAAGGGTGAATGGAAGTCTGTCATGCATAGCACACTACTTCTCCAAAATAGTCAACTATATTCTTGTGAGCTTTGGGTTGAGTGAAGAGATGCATAATCTAGTAAAATTCTTGTAGTCAAAATCATATTCTTTTTTCTTGTGAGTTTAACAGCTCAATCAAATAAGCATGTTCTATATCTGCTTTCCTCCTAAATTTGTATGTGATAGCACTTATGATAAATGGTATTAGTTGCTTATGGTTATGTTCTATTTGTTAATATTTGATGATCAATCTTCTAGAGTTCTAAATTTTGTTTATGAAGACATAAAATCTGAAAGACACTTATCCAAAGTACTATGGTATTGAATGGTAACTAGCATGACTAATTCTTTGTGCATAACTTTATATTGATTCCCTAATTAAATATCTTCTACTAGAAAAAAATTATTTTATTTTATACACCACAACATTCAATGTATCTCTTTCGTTGCTTACAAATTAGTACTTTTTTTTGTATAACCGGTCTAAAAAACAAATTCTAGCATGGTAGATGTATATTCATTCTTCAATAGATTAGTTTGATAGGTAATTAAGAAGCTTCAATGGCTTGCATTACTAACTCTTCAATAGATTGGTCATAATTTTTTGTAGTTTTGAGTTGTTGGAATTTGCCCAACAAATTCCCAGGGGGGAGGCATGTTCGTTTTGATCCAAAGGAGATGAGTCTCAACTTTGAAAACATCATAAAAATCTGTTTGTTAATGGTGTTTATGGCTCCTTGTTAATGGTGTTTATGCGTCTTACTCTAGAATTGAGCATTCATGAATATCACTTGTATTGTGAGCCGAATCCCCATGGGGTTTGAAAATTATTTGGAGGCTATATCCTTTCTTATTCATCTTTTGCAAATAAATAGATACATGAGATGTACAGAAAAGAAAATACATGAATTTACCTATGAGAGACTTTCTACAAATGGCTCCAACGCGTGAAGCTTTTAGGAAATAATTAATTACAGAGGATGAGTTATCAATTACACCATATTTATGCGGTGAATTGAAAGCCTTCCTTTCATATGTGATCTGTGATTATTTCCATGAAATACCATCCTTGATTTGAGCAATTGTATCCTTGATTTAAGCTAAATATTGAATTCACATTATTTCCCATTATTTATTTTATAGAATATAAATTAATAACAGTTACTGCACACTGCAACATGAAAAAAGAGTCGCCATTGATAAGAAGAAAGAAGAACAATAGAATATATGAAAATAACAATTCGTGCAAGTTCTTTTATCACCACAATCAAAATGTAGGAAGAAATTATTTTATTATGATCATGATTGATTCAAGAAACACATCATTGGTGTGTTTTGAGGGGTATTGCATTTCCTCCGACGTACTATGCGCATCTAGCGGCGTTCCGTGCAAGATATTATATATTGAAGGAGACTCGGATACCGTCTTTTGGTCCAAGTGGCCGGAAAAAAGGAAGCTCATTATTCTTGAGTAGATTTGTTAATTACATATTTGTTTTTCATTTAATAGCAATCGCTTTGTTTATATTTTCATTGAGATTTTTTTACAAAGTAGATATTTGATCTATTTATTATTCTCTCTTATCTTGTAAAACTTTTTTATTTCAATTTAATAGCTAATGAATGAATATAAGGGCAACCGGCTATGCTCACTGGGCAAGCCAGGAAATTAAGCACACATGACCAGGAGCGGATTCAGAAAATTCAACGGAAGAGGGGGTGGGGGGATTTTCTTTCTCATCTGACCATCATTTTTCACGTATAAGTAGTCAAAAATCATTGTCTCAACGAGAATAATCCAAATTTACTGATCATCATCACCCCCATGTTGAAATCAGTTTCCCGGCTTCAACGTTCGAAAATAGGGGTAGGCAGCTTGCCCTTACTTATCTCAGGTAAAGTCGAACGGCTAGTCACTTAGAGCCTAAGAACCTCTCTGCTGGTGGATTCAGGTGAAAACAGACCCCGCGAGCTGCAGCGAGGAGGTCCCGCCACTAACCCGAAAGACCCGAAGATCTTCCCCTCCCAAGCCAATGCTGAGCCTGGGCACCTCAGAGAGCACTCGCAACACCTGACCGTTGGCCTGAAAGACTTGGCGAACGGAAGGCAGGGTCACTAGCTAACCGAACACACTAAGGGGGGTGGGGGTAAGGAGATGCCAACCCTCCCCAATGTGCCCATGGGGGTCTATTTATAGAATTCTGGATATGGTCTGCGGATAGCGTAATTCCGCCTTTTGGAATGGCTATCCGCGGCCCAAACTGGTTTGCCCATAGCGAAATCCCGCTGTTCGAACGGTTAAACGCAGGCCCTGGCGACCTGGCAACTTCCTCCACTCCCTCCTACATGGTCGGCGAGTGGGAGGTTGCCCCTACTCGCCCCTCCTTAGGAGGTTGGCGAGTGGGGGGCTGCCCCCACTCGCCCCTCCTAAGGGAGGTTGGCGAGTGGGGGGCTGCCCCCACTCGCCCCTCCTAAGGAGGTTGGCAAGTGGGGGGGGCTCCCCCCACTCGCCCCTCCTAAGGGAGGTTGGTGAGTGGGGGGCTGCCCCCAATCTCCCCTCCTAAGGAGGTTGGCGAGTGGGAGGGCTGCCCCCACTCGCCCCTCCTAAGGGAGGTTGGCGAGTGGGTGGCTGCCCCCACTCGCCCCTCCTAAGGAGGTTGGCGAGTGGGGGGGCTGCCCCCACTCGCCCCTCCTAAGGGAGGTTGGCGAGTGGGTGGGCTGCCCCCACTCGCCCCTCCTAAGGGAGTTTGGCGAGTGGGGGGGGGGGGCTGCCCCCACTCGCCCCTCCTAAGGGAGGTTGGCGAGTGGGGGGGGGGGGGGGGGGGGGGCTGACCCAACTTGCCCCTCCTAAGGAGGTTGGCGAGTGGGGGATGCTGAGAGTGCGCTTGCCTGCGAGGGGCCGAGTGGATGTTCTCCCGACTGGACCCGCCGCTCCCTTTTTCTCTCGTCCGAATTCGTTTGTGCCTTGGCTGATTTCAGGCGCTCCCGAGCGGGCACTTTCCTTGTTCACCTTGATCTGTCTGAGTCCGGGCTGATCAGACCAGCTCGACAAATATGAGGGTTGTACACAATCCCCGCTCTTTTCGAGCTTGCCTCAAGCTCGGAAAGAAAGTCCAACCAGCGTATTTGACGAGCAGGTGAACCTTCCCGAGAGTCTCCGAGGGGCCTTACAAGAGAACTTGGAAACAAAGAACCCCCTAAAGGAGGAGGGGAGCACCTTCTTTGAGAGCTTTTCCCCTTCCTACCTCCTGAACAAGACGATCCCTCCTTAGGGTTTCTAGATCTGCTTTAAGGCTCTCTTTGGGAGGAGTCGGGGTGACCTGGCGGAGCCCCTTGCTCTAGCCAGGAAACATCCCCTCCACCCTTTCTCGCGTGTGTCGCGTGACCGTTGTAAAAGATCCATTGCCTTAAGTTATACACAAGAATGAAAACTCTTTTTTTCGCTCAACGTCTCCCTTGGGTCGAAGGCGGATCCCTTGGCGACACCGCATGCGACATTACCTTCGCCTTATACGACCGTAAGGATCCGACTTCCTTTTAAGAGGACTGCCACGTACGATCATGCCTGCATAAGTTCGCATGCTTTGCTCCTGCGTAACCAACCTCTCACATATGGCTGCTCATCGAGGTCTTAGTCACTCGAATACACTTGAGCGAGTCGATGTGGTGAGACAGGTTGCGGGGCCGAGGACTGCTGATCTTGTTGCGCGCTTGGGAAGTGATGGGAGTAGTCGGAGCGTGGGGTGGAGGAACTCAACACCTTCCAAGGAGCCGAGCTCAACTGGATGCGGAAACAACCTAACACCTTCCAGGGAGTCGAGCTCACCTGGAAGTGGAAACAACTTAACACCTTCCAGGGAGACGAGCTCATCTGGAAGTGGAAATAACTTAACACCTTCCAGGGAGCCGAGCTCACCTGGAAGTGGAAATAACTTAACACCCTCCAGGGAGCCGAGCTCACCTGGAAGTGGAAATAACTTAACACCTTCCAGGGAGCCTAGCTCACCTGGAAGTGGAAATAACTTAACACCTTCCAGGGAGCCTAGCTCACCTGGAAGTGGAAATAACTTAACACCTTCCAGGGAGCCGAGCTCAGCTGGAGGTGGAAATAACTTAACACCTTCCAGGGAGCCAAGCACACCTGGAAGTGGAAATAACTTAACACCTTCCAGGGAGCCGAGCTCAACTGGAGGTGGAAATAACTTAACACCTTCCAGGGAGCCGAGCTCACCTGGAAGTGGAAATAACTTAACACCCTCCACGGAGCCGAGCTCACCTGGAAGTGGAAATAACTTAACATCTTCCAGGGAGCCGAGCTCACCTGGAAGTGGAAATAACTTAACACCTTCCAGGGAGCCGAGCTCAGCTGGAGGTGGAAATAACTTAACACCCTCCAGGGAGCCGAGCTCACCTGGAAGTGGAAATAACTTAACACCTTCCAGGGAGCCGAGCTCAGCTGGAGGTGGATACAAATCAACACCTTCCCGGGCTCTCACTAGACGGGGGGTTCAGGTTGATCTCTGGAGAGGCTGGCAAAGTAACAAAGGTTGGTGCTGGAATGCCCCAGATCGATTCCGCTCCCGGGCTCTCACTAGACGGGGGGTTCAGGTTGATCTCTGGAGAGGCTGGCAAAGTAACAAGGGTTGATGCTGGAATGCCCCAGATCGATTCCGCTCCCGGGCTCTCACTAGACGGGGGGTTCAGGTTGATCTCTGGAGAGGCTGGCAAAGTAACAAGGGTTGGTGCTGGAATGCCCCAGATCGATTCTGCTCCCGGGCTCTCACTAGACGGGGGGTTCAGGTTGATCTCTGGAGAGGCTGGCAAAGTAACAAGGGTTGGTGCTGGAATGCCCCAGATCGATTCCGCTCCTGGGCTCTCACTAGACGGGGGGTTCAGGTTGATCTCTGGAGAGGCTGGCAAAGTAACAAGGGTTGGTGCTGGAATGCCCCAGATCGATTCCGCTCCCGGGCTCTCACTAGACGGGGGGTTCAGGTTGATCTATGGAGAGGCTGGCAAAGTAACAAGGGTTGGTGCTGGCATGCCCCGGATCGATTCCGCTCCCGGGCTCTCACTAGACGGGGGGTCCAGGTTGATCTCTGGAGAAGCCGGCAAAGTCGTGCGTAGGTTGAGCAGGTAAGACAAGATACTCATGCCAGGGGATTCTGGCTCGCGAGCGACCCCAAGACCCGGGCAAGGCGAGAACAGAGGTCCACTCGCGCACGAGGATCATTCACGACAGGGTAATAAAGTCAATGGCTCGCAAGGTCACTCGCAAAAGGTATCAAAGTGAATAAGGAAAATGACCCGGGAGGAGTTCGTTCTCGCGACAAACTGCGGATACCGGAGGGAACCCGCCAGTGGCGAGTGCGAATGAGGTAGGCGAGAGAGACCCAGGTATAATACAATGAGAAAAGGCCGCCGACAAAATAGGGGCGAGCGCGAGCGCTAAATGAAGTTCCACATACACGAACATAAAAAGATAGGGGCCTCACGGACACAATGGAAAAGACTGCGTGCGAACCATGAATAAAACATAACACAGAAAAAGATTGACAAAACGTTCCCTTTCATTCCTCACAAAAGATTACAATTCGGCGGCGGTCTCGCCGGAAACAAAAAGAAAGAAAAACTTTTACATCATTAACAAGAAGAAAGACCAAGGTGGCTCGCCGGACAGCCCTTCAATCGCTCTCTCGACCCTCCGCCTCGGAGATGGGCGCGAACAAGTCGGGAACGACTTGCTCCGCGGTGAACTTCATGGCATCGGGGATGATCATGCCCGCTCCCTTGAGAATGTCGAGGACAAGCTCCGCGATCTCCATCGACCTCTTGCGGTCGGCTTCCTTCTCTTCCCGCGATTGACCGCGAGTCCCAGTTCGCGAAGGAGGGGGAGGTAGCACCGCCGAGGCCAGGTCGTGGACCTGGGCCTTGAGACAAGTGTTCTCCAACTCCAAGTCAGCGATCCGCGCGTGGAGCTGACTGACGGACTCGGCGTCCTGCAAGAGGTGGGTTAGCGAGAGGAGAACGAAACCAAACTGGAAGAGACTTCCACCGAGCAATACTTACCAGCCCGCCTTGAAGGCTGGAGAGGAGGCCCTCTGACAAGGCCTCTTTCCTCTTAAGCTCCGTGACTTCATCCGCGGACTTCTGAAGCTCGACTTTGAGCTCCTTGATCTCCCTATCCGCCGTGAGGTACCGACGACCCACCATGTGTGTTAGCTCCATCGCCCGGAACTGGGATTGCATCGCCTCGTACACGACCCCTCTCGGCATGAAGGACCGAAAGAGGGAGGCATCCTCGCGACCATGGAGACCAAAGGCGAGGGCGAACGCCTCACCCCCGGCCTTGCCGGCCTCTACCCAGGAAGGGAGCAGAGAGGAGCAGGCGATCTTGTTCTGGTCAGGGTCCCACGCGAGTGCCGGTTCGCCTACCGCATCTACCAGCTTCATGCCGAGCCCGAAGTTGGTATGGCTCGACGGCTTGGGCCGAACGACAGTCTCCCCTGGCACGCCCCCCTCTTTGGCGAGCTCTTGATCCGCAGACGGAGAGGGGAGGTCGGGCTTAGACAGGTCCACAACCTCCTTCGCCTTGGCAGCAGAGGGAGTCTTCCTGGGTTTCTTCCCCTCCCGCTGCGAAGTAGGCCGACGTTGGGAGGGAGGACGCTTCTTTCTCGATGAGGAGCTCGGGACGTCGCGGCAGGCCTCGGCGGCCACGCGCGCGAGCGAGCCGGGAGAAAGAGAAGAGGGAGGCGCATGAGGCGGGTTGAGGGGAAGATCGCGTTCTCCTACAAAGATAACGAGCGTTAGACGATCAAAAGAAAGAGGATTAAGAAAGTGGGCGAGTTCAAGCAAAACCTTCTCCCGGAAGGACGGGTGGCAGGAGGTCCACTCGCTCTCGGAGGAAGGCGACCTCGAAGTTTTTTTCCTTTGAGGAACTGATACAGTGCCGCGTCGCAACCACCTAGCGAGATCGGAGGGCGGTAGGCAGCCTCGTCTCGCTGAATAGGGGTGTAAGAGATGTTGCCGAAGGGACCCTTCACCAGGATGAACTTTTGCGTCCAGTAATGAGTTTTGTTCACCGTCTCGCAGACGGTAACATGCTGGCTCGCAAAGTGAGTCGTTCCGTCCCTGTTCGCACGAAATGAGAAGATCTTGCGGAAGGCGAGCAGGCTGAACTCGATCCTCTCCGCCCTGAGGTAACTGGCGAACGCGACCACCACGGCGATCGCGTTCGGCGTCAACTGGCTCAGCAGGACGCCGAAGTACTTTAGCACCTGAAAAAGCCGACAAACATTAAGCGCTGCTCGCAAAGCAATTCAGGGAAGCCAAGGATGAGAAATAGATGATACCTGGCGCACTTCCGGCCAGAGAGGGAGTCGAAACCCATTTTCGAAATGGGCAACAGGAATTGCGAGCTCGTCCGGGTGCGGGTCACTGAGGGAATCCCTATCGGTAGGGCAGCGAGCCGCGAAACCGGAGTGGATGAACTGGTCAGCGGCGGCCCGATATTCCTCCTTCGTGAGGTTGGCGCAGTAGAAAATGCCGTCGAGGAAATCCTTGGCGCACTTGGCTCGCCCCTCTGTTTCCGCCTCGCCAACCATAGTATGTGATCCGCCGAGTCACGAAGGTCGCGAAAACGAGCTAAAAATCTGCGAGAGAAACAGAAAGAGAAAGAGCGCGAGGAGGAAACAGTAAATGCGGTGGTTGAAAAGAAAAACGGTCGGCTATTTATAGGAATAAGGAAGGCGGGAAGAAGCCGAAGCGTCGTTATCTGCGGATAGCGGATCCGCGCAGTACTCTCCAGCCTCCAGGGATCCAATTCACTCCTTGCGAGTCGACAACCTGTTAAAAGCTTTTCCCCACTGGCGAGCTAACACTAAAAACAATGAATCATAAGGGAAAGAAGCACAAGAGGTGCGCGAGTGCGAGTAACAGAGATGTAATTCGCACGAGAGCAAACCAAGCGGGAAAAAGAACGAGATAAAAAGCAAAAAATATAATAATAATAAGAGGCTCGCAAGCGAGTCAAAGTACTGTTATTACAGACTCATAAAGATTGTTCGCGACCCCTCCTAATGAAGAGGAGGGGGGAAGAAAGACAATAGAAAAGCAATACGAAGATCCTCAATATCGCAACCACTTCCAGCGACCGCGACCCCGGACACTAGAGTGAGGGGGGACTCGCGGGTAGTGATACTCGCGGAGTGACCTGTTCGCTTGGCTCGTCAGCTGCATGTAGTCATCGATGCGAGCAATATACACCCCGGGGGAGGTCGCGTCGCCCTGATCGGTCGGTCGTATCTCAGCGAGAACGCGCGCGTTCGCGTCCTCCATCGCGGCGAACCTTTCTTCATTGGCGAGCCGGTCTAACCGATTCTGCTCGTGTAGATCCCTTAGCAGGATGGTATGCTTCTGAAATATCTCCGTGACCCGCCTCTTCATTCGCTCCGGATCGCTGGGATCCCCCAAAAAGTCAGCGACCTGGCTCGGCGAAGGGGGTGGAGACATCTCCAGCGCTCCAGACTCTGACTCGGAGAGAGGGGTCGTCGAGTTACCTGCGAAGCAGGAATCAGCGGCAAAGTGAAGATCAACACTCAGTGACAACAGTCTAACCTAGTGGAGGAATTGGAGTACTGGGCCGCTGGCGGGAGGTGCCCGGCTGACCCCGGAATGCCTCAATAAAGGCAGGGGTGAGGGCCTTACCCAGACCAGGGGCGAGCGCGGGTCTGGAGCCGAGTCCAGGCTCGGCAATCAACGTCCCTCTTGGGCTCCTCTGACCTAGGACGCCGAATCCAGGAGTGGGGATCTTTTGATTCGGCATGGGGGGAGAGTTCGCTGGAGGAGGAACTTGATCCTCTGGTGTCGCGAGGGAAGACACTGCATGAAAAGTAAGTACGACTCAGCGAGTCAAGGAACGTAAAGGAAAATGAGGTAGTTCGCTCACCTCGTTGCGAAGGCGAGTCCTGTCTATCAACGGCCCTCATATCCGCAAGAAGAACGTCACCCCCATCCGTAGAGGAGATATGGATCTCCGTGTTAGGCCTTCCTGATTCGTTCTCTCCCGGAGGATCATTCTGCGAACATGATAAGTAAGGACTAAAAGGAAGAGCTCCAAATAAGCAACTGGGCGATGATGCACGTTTTGTTGTGATGATTATATAGATGCTACGCAAGTGAACGTGTCGCGTCAAGTATCAAATGGAAAGTAGAGTGTCGAACCCACAGAGACAATAATTTTTCTAAGCTTATGAGTACTAGCAATTATCTCTTCTTCTAAGTCAAGCAAAAATCACAAGGTTCTGAAAGAGTGTAATTAAACTAAATCACGAAACTAAACTAAGTTGAGAATATAATAATGAGAAATACGAGTTTCATATGATGATCCCTAATCTTAGTTTGCTTTTTGTGAAGAAAAAATTCAATTGAATTCACACTAGTTTTATCTTGTGGAAATCCTAGATTCGCGATGAGCATCTCTCGATTTCATCATCGCAATATGCACATTTAGTGAGTAGCCTTAAATTAAGACTACACAAGTAAACATACGCATAAAAATACGGATCTCTATTCCACAACTAGAATGATAGCGATACGCTAAATCATATGTAGCCAAATTAAATTCTCGAAACTTGCGAACGCAGCTCTCGCATATAGAACGCAGTAGGAAGCACAAGATGGTAATCTCTTAACATCATCACTAAAGAAGAGAATAAAATTTAAGAAATAAACCAAATTTAAACTCAATCGTTCATGTAAACCTTAAAGCAAACTTCGAATAGTTCACAACATATAAAACTCGCAAGCGAATTAGTTCATCATGGTCAAAAGCACAAGAAATGTGAGAGATGATTCAATAAACATAATGATTCAAAGTAGAACGAGCCAACCAATTGATATCCCAGAATTCCCCTACAAGGACTGCTGTCACCAAGCCTTGCACAGAACTGGATTTGTTGCGTGGCTTCTTCTTCCTTCGGATCCAGTGAACAGTAATTTTCGGCCCTCTCTTGTGTGCCCTATCTCCACAAAATCTCCTCTCCGATTCTCCTTCTCGATTTTCTTTTCTGTTCTCCTCTGAAAAATCCTTCAAATCCCCCTTTATTTCCTGCCATAACCGCCCAATAAATCCTGTCCAAGAGTCCCAAGAGTCGCAGCTTTCCGTAATTATATTCAGCGCCAGATTTCAAATTTCCGATTTTAAACTCGCCATCAGGTTGTTGCAACCTTTTATTTCTGGGAGTTGCAACAACCCACCTGCGCTGCTTTACTTTGCTGAACAGAGGTTGTGACGTTGCAACTATTTAATTTCGGACGTTGCAACCTCTTTGCCTGCTATGAGATTTAACCAAATTTTCTTCTTCCAAGCACATTCCATCGCCGCATCTAGTCCAAATCCATCAGAAAAAGACCAAATTAGTCACAACTCAAATAAATACGAGTTTACTTCTATTTCAATATCATTTAAACCTATTTTAATTGATTTAATTGAGTAATTCATAGGAAATATTGGCAAAGATGACTTCCGTTTTGGAAGTTATCAGGCGATAATACCTGAGAGGCGCGCTCATCATCGGGAGAGTGCGGCGAAGAGTAAGACCCACCCCCACCAGCCGGGCGCCGGACGACCTTTGCCATCCTTAGGGAAGGAGGAGGCGGAGAGCATCGCGGAGAATTCCAGGAGGCGATGGCAGCGGTCTTCCCCTTTTGGGCCGCCTGCGAAGCCTTTAGGCGGGCCAACATCTCATCCTTTTTCGACATTACGTTGGGGGCGAGAGACCGAGTAAGAAAAGCCAGAGAAAAATGAAAAGTTCGAGTGAAAGCCAAGGAGAGTGGTATTTATAGTGGTAGGCGTGGGACCCACCGAAAGATTCTCGCCACGTCACCAAGGGGGCGACGAATATCAAGGGTTGGACGATTCTTCGCGAGCCTGAAAAGTCTCGCGAAGAGCGGGGATTGTGTACAACCCCGATATTCGCCGAGAGGACGGGCAGCCAAAGGCGAGCGAGCCAGAAGGGCCGGCGAGTCAAGAACTCGCCAAGTGCTCGCTAGGAAGCGAGCGAGTCAAGAACTCGCCAAGTGCTCGCTCGGAAGTCGGCGAGTCAAGAACTCGCCAAGTGCTCGCTAGGAAGCGAGCGAGTCAAGAACTCGCCAAGTGCTCGCTCGGAAGCCGGCGAGCCAAGAACTCGCCAAGTGCTCGCTCGGAAGCCGGCGAGTCAAGAACTCGCCAAGTGCTCGCTAGGAAGCGAGCGAGTCAAGAACTCGCCAAGTGCTCGCAAGGAGGCGAGCGGGTCAAGTGTTCGCTAGGAATCTGCCAAATTACCCTGTCACCCTTGGTGGTCTGCCTTTAGCCTCTTCAAACAGCGGAGTTTGGCTGTTAGCAGACCCATTTGGGGTGCGGATAGTAAAATCAAGAGGCGGAATCCTGCTATTTGCAGGCCAAGTCAGAAAATCTATAAATAGGACCCCAAGAGCACATTTGGAGAGGATCTCACTTCAGCTTCCCTCCCCTTAGGCTTTCTTTGGTTAGCATTTCCAGTGCTCTCCAAGGTGCCCAAGTCTCAGCTTTGGCTTGGGAGGGGAAGAGCTCAACGATCTTCCGGGTTAGTGGAGGGACCTCCTCGCTGTGACTAAGATCTTAGTCGAATTCTTAATCTTCCGTCCACCCTCCTCGAGGGATCAGTAAGGGCTAGCCGCCCCTCATTTCGGTGAGGGCCCCGAGCTCTACGAGAGACCGATAAAACGGTTTCAACATGGTGAGACGCCAAGGCGGACCCTAGTGCGATGCCAGGTGGCAGGTGGGTGTGACGCATGTCCTCCAAGCAGCAGTGCTCTGTAAATGCAAGAGATTCCATGTAGAGTTGAACAAATGCACTCCCCGACGATGACCGCAATCCGAAAATCCCTCTCCTCCAGTCCACAACGATATGAGATGACTCAAAAAAAAAAATCCAGTGAGAGTTCCAAATTGAGAGCTCCACTGAAAATGAAAATCCAACGAATGATTTGACTGGACCTTGCCGAATAATTGACTGGATCTTGCCAATCAATGTTTTCTGCAGGGAAATCTTCACTTAGGCGACGACCAGGCTGGAGATGGAGGAGAGATCGATGACTCCTTCAACAAGGATCGGCAACATCAGGTGCCAAGATTTCCTTCTTGATCTACGAACAGTGGAATACGCCCGAGAACGACGTATATCCGGCTTGGCGAAAAACTCAGGCTAGATGAGGCTCCTTCAATCGAGCAGTGACGAGGAAGCAGCCGCACAGAAACGACGGGCGATCGACAGAGATCCTCCTTCGACGACGATCAGCGACGGGAACGAATGACAACAGAGCCCTTATCCTCGATCTGTTGGAGCGACAGGAACTTCTCTTCCTCCTTCCGATTAGCGACGAGAACGAATGGCTACCGGAATTCTCACAGTGAAGCAACAGTGATATTCTTGGCCGCCACTAAGGAGCGGCGCTATAACCTTCTCGATTTTGCTTCCTTTTCTTCGGCGGCGGCTTCGCACGAGGACGAAAATCAAGGTACTTCAAAAAAACGAGAAAGAGAGAATGTCATGGCTGCTTCGCTCAAGGTACTCTACGTATACTCCATCAAGTTTGAAATGAGTATATATATAGTGCCTCCAACATAGAGTCTTGTCCTAGGTAGACACGTAACCCACGAGTCACTATCGAGTCGGTCTCGTCACGCACACACATACACAAATTATTCAACAAATTAAACTTGATTAATGGAGAATTTCTCATCCATGATGACTGCTTTAAAAATGATTTGCTCTAGTTTATGACCAAAACTTACGATTACCTTAAAGTATTAAGATCCACAAAATTTAAAAGTGACTAGCAAAAAATATAAATATTTATTCATGTTGGTCATAAAGATCCTGTATATAAACCTGAACAAATCATCGAATAAATTTTAGCTACAAAAATATTTATTTTTAATTTAGCAATGAAAACTTTTTGTTTCTAATTTTATTGGAGATGCAAAAATATTTATTTATCTCGGTCATAAATAGCAAGAAATTATCGTTCTTATGTAATTTTTCTTGCTCACCGGGCAAGTGAGCAAAGCAGGCATGACATGGGATAATAATAAGCTTAAGAAGAAAAATCCATCACATTGAGGCATATCAGAACATAAGATGATCAAACGAGGGATCATGAACTTGTACAGACGAAAAATCATGACCGTTCATGCAAGATTCAAAGAAGGACAACATGAATTGCAAATTACACATCATACCGTTACCCCACGAGAATTCAAACGCACAGACATGGCAATAATTGTCTCTTAGAATTGGTCACCCAGCTTCTGAAAATGCATGCTTTATTCTCACGCAGACTCTTCTTCCGCTTCAACGTTGATTCAAGTCTTGATGCCAAACCAAAAATCCGTGGGAATCGGTGAGATAAAGGAAATTATCATTAAGGTGGATCTCACATGGAAGACGACTTTGATCTTTAATTTGAATCAAATTCGTCCACACAATAAAAACAGCGTTTGACATTTGAATTATGATTCTAAGGTTGCAGTTGTTCTTCAGTTCAAGTACGCAGCCACTCCCTGCTTGGGAGGTGCCTGATGCCCAAACTACAATGCGTTTGGGTGCATTATGGGTCACTACGAGGTTGCAATCCTTCTGCATGGTGAGCACATAGATACCACCCGTGAGAAATTTCCCAGACTCCAACAGAATTTTTGACGAAACGTGGGGCACGGACATCAAGAATACTGCAATTGCAGCATACAAGAGAGTTGACGACGCTGAAGCGGTGATCGCCATGACGCGCTTATTTGCCTAATCGATCGGAAGGTTCATTCTGCCTGTGCCGTGCTGTAACCACATTTATTTATAGTACATAGATGAGCTGTGAAAACAATACATGGGTTGAGCTTCTTGTTGAAGCTTTTGTCGAGCACATAAGAATTACAACCACGTGTCAAACGGAGATAGGCAGACAAACCTATATATGCAAAGCCGGTGCAGAAAAATGACGCTTTAAACGGTTAATTACTCTTGGAATTATTAACTTGTGCAAAGCCGGTGCAAGAAACGACATTGTTTTTTTAAAGGATATATAGAGTGATATGAAAAGGCGGTCTAAAATAAATATTCCAGACATTGTTAACTTAATTGCAAAGCCGGTTAAATTTTGATGACAATTGATATGAAATTTACGAGAGATAACAATATTTCCTCAAAAACATAATAATAAACAAAAATATTAGTAGAGATGAGCATTTTTCATTCGGGCTCGCATTTTTGCCATGCGTGTGTTTTTTCGCCCGGGCACACTATTCTTATCCGGACACGCTTTTTTCGCCAGGGCGCGTTTTTCGCCTAGGCGTAAGTTTACAGCCCCGGCGCACATTTTTTCGCCCGGACACATTTTTTTCAACCGTGCGAGCTTTTCGTCTTTACTTGCGGTTTTTCGCCTAGTCGTGCATTTTTCGCTCCGGAAGCGTATGTTTTCCCGGTCGAGCATTTTTCGCACGGGTGCTCGTTTTTCGTACGAGTGAGTGTTTTTTTGCTTGGGCGTGCGGTTTTTTGCCTGCGCACGTATTTGTTTGTCCTCCAGATTCAATCCAGTAATTTGTTTGTCCTCCAAACGGCAAAGCTCTGTAAATGCAAAAGATTCCATGTAGAGTTGAACAAATGCACTCCCCGAGGACGACCGCAATCCGAAACTCCCTCTCCTCCAGTCCACAACGATATGAGATGGCTCAAAAAAAATATCCAGTGAGGGTTCCACAGTGAGAGCTCCACTAAAAATGAAAATCCAGCGAATGATTTTACTGGGCCTTGCCGAACAATTGACTTTGACTGGATCTTGCCTATCAAAGTTTTCTGCAGGGAAATCTTCACTTAGGCGACGACCTCCACTTAAGGCCGGGGATGGAGGAGAGATCGAGGACTCCTTCAACAAGGATCGGCAACATCAGGTGCCAAGATTTCTTTCTTGATCTACGAACAGTGGAATACGCCCGAGAACAACGTAGATCCGGCTTGGCGAAAAACCCAGGCTAGACGAGTCTCCTTCAATCGAGCAGCGACGAGGAAGCAGCCGCACAGAAACGACGGGCGATCAACAGAGATCCTCCTCCGACGACGATCAACGATGGGAACGAATGACAACAGAGCCCTTTTCTGATGAGGTATTTTCTCCTAAGTGTGAAAGGGGCTAGCCACCTTTTGACCATGCTTTTCAAGCATGTGTTTCATGCAAGTGTGAAAAGGGGTAGCCGCCTTTGACTAAAAAATCAACATGTGCTCTTGAAGGAAGCTTCTAGGAAAGTGCCCAGAGGAAGCTTCATGACATGTGCTTTTGACCGAGGGAAGCTTCATGGAAGCTTCATGCACATGCTATCTATCACCATCTACCCCTTGGTTTTGGCCTTATAAATAGGCATGAAGGAGGAGGGGTAAGGCATCAACTTCTCTCCCATCTCAAGCATTGAAAGAGTTTCTAGTGAGGCCTTTGTGGCAAGCGTCTTAGTTTGGGGAGAGCTTTCGGACGTCTCTGCGACGTTGACGAGGAATACTTCGCCATACACGGATTGGATCTGGAGCAGACTTGGGCAAGGATTCGAAGAGGCATCTTGGAGAGGATTTGTGTAATCCGTCTCGTCCGCCACTGTCGGTAACTTGCAACTTTTTGCTACTGTTTATTGTGTATTATTGTGTGGTGCGAAGTTGGTGAAGATCCTGTGTGGATCTAGGAGGGAAAGCCTTGTAATTGCCTATCTGTTTTACACATTTTTTTAGTGGCGGCTTTCCGGGTTGGACTCCGATCGTCCCGTGGTTTTCACCCTATTGGGTTTCCACGTTATATCTGCTTATCACTTTTATTGTTGTTATTTTGTGCTGTGTTTTTGGTTGTGTATCGGCATACCGCTAAGCGGTCGTGTAGGTACTTGCTCGAACTAATTTGCAGGTACTCTAGTCGGGCTTGCGTGCTCTCTAGCCAAACAAGTGGTATCAAAGCTAGGTTCATTATCAGAGCTGGTATCGGGCTGACCTATTTGGGATTCGAGACGAGCCGATCAGATATTTCGGGTTAGTGATCGGGTGCGGTAGGTG
Source organism: Dactylorhiza incarnata (assembly GCA_033032865.1). Lineage (NCBI taxonomy): Eukaryota > Viridiplantae > Streptophyta > Magnoliopsida > Asparagales > Orchidaceae > Dactylorhiza > Dactylorhiza incarnata. The sequence continues at coordinate 146,771 of JAWHQI010000741.1, forward strand.
ACGACAATTAGTCCACTCCCTATCCTCTTTGATTCCTTTCTTGGAAATAGTCGGCTCAAAGAACTGAGGTCAGTCCGATCAGTGACAGAGCACGATGGAGTCTACACCGGGTTCAGGCTCCGAGCAAATGGTGAAATTAAACGGCGCAAATTACCATCAGTGGCACTTACTGATGGAATATCTTATCTACGTCAAAGGCTGGCATGTTCCTATCTTTGAAGAGATTCCTAAAGACATGGATCCAAATAAGTGGAAGGTGGAGACCGGAAGTTATGCGGATTCATCAGACGATTCGTGGAACCGAACGTCTACAATCATGTCGCGAGTATCGTTGATGCAAAGATACTTTGGAAGACTCTCGAGACATTGTATGCCAAGAGTACTGGCATCAACAAGCTATATCTACTGAAGAAGCTGGGTGAGTTCAGATACAGGGAAGGATCCCCTATCCTGGATCATGTGAATGAGTTCCAAGGTATTATTGATCAACTTACTGCTATGAAGGTGACCTTCGAGGACGAGGTCAACACATTATGGCTGCTGAAGTCTCTTCCAGACTCTTGGGAGATGGTTAGAGTTTCTCTAATCAACTCCTCTCCCGGGGGCATCATTACTATGGAGATTGCCAAGAGTGGCATCCTGAACGAAGAGGTGAGAAGAAAGTCTCAAGGGATATCAGGCTCTTCTTCACGAGCTGACATCCTCTACACTGAGCCCAGGGGGAGAGGCAGGAGCAAGAGTAGAGAAAGGAAGAGCGAGAGAGGACAAAGCAGAGGGAAGTCCAAGTCACATTATCAAAATGTGGAGTGCCACAATTGTCATAAGAAAGGGCATATTCAGAAGTTCTGTTATTCTCTAAAGAATGACGAAAGGAAGAAAGGAGTGGCTACTGATGATAGGAAGGAGAGTCACACTGCAGTTATTGCATCTACAGATGATGATGTCATCATTGTTGGAGATGACGTCACAGCTGCACTCTCTTGTGATGACCGAAGCTGGATTGTTGATTCGGGTGCTTCTGCACATGTCTCCCACAACAGAGCGTTGTTTGCCACCTACACGACTCACGACTGTGGAGTGCTTAGGATGGGCAATGGTGACACGTCGAAAGTCATCGGGAGGGGAGACATGCACCTGAAGACGAGCACTGGAGGATTGCTAATCCTAAGAGATGTGCGACATGTTCCTGACATTCGCTTCAACCTAGTTTCAGTTGGAAAACTAGGTGATGAGGGACACTTAAGTGTCTTTGGTGGAAATTTTTGGAAGCTGATCAAGGGGTCGCTAGTAGTGGCCAGAGGTTATAGAGACACTGGTCTATACTATATGGAGGGGACCTGAAGCTGCTCAGGCCAACACTGTTAGAGATGGGGCATCCACATCCTTATGGCATAGGAGACTGAGTCACATTAGCCAGAAGGGTCTGGGATGTCTCTCCCGAAAGAAGATGATCTCTGATCTATCTGTGGATCAGTTAGAGAGATGTGACCATTGCATGGCTGGAAAGCAGAATAGAGTTTCATTCAGCCACAGCACCACCAGGAGATCCGAGCCACTAGAGCTCATACATACTGATGTCTGCGGACCACTGAAGGTCCAGACGAGAGGAGGAGCATCTTACTTCGTGACGTTCATTGATGACTATTCGAGAAAACTTTGGGCCTATGCTATTAAGACCAAAGGTGAGGTTCTCGCATTTTTCGGAGATTCCACGCTGAGGTGGAGAGGCAATCTGGGAAGAAGTTAAAGTGCATCAGGTCCGACAACGGGGGAGAGTATATTGGTCCTTTTGATGAGTATTACAGAGAGCAAGGGATCAGACATGAAAAGACTCCGCCCAAGACGCCGCAGCTGAATGGCGTAGTTGAAAGGATGAACAGGACCTTGATGGAGAGGGTGAGGTGCATGCTATCTGAGTCAAAGCTACCTGACATGTTTTGGGGTGAGGCTTTATACACAGCTGCACACGTCATCAACCTATCTCCCAGTTATGCATTGCAGGAGGATGTTCCTGATAAGGTCTGGTATGGGAAGGACCCTTCGTATAGTCACTTGAGGGTCTTCGACTGCAAAGCCTTTGTGCACATCCCTTGGGATGAAAGATCGAAGTTGGATTCTAAGACTCGTCAATGCATATTTTTGGGATATGGACGCAGCGGCGAGTTTGGCTACAGGTTCTTTGATCCGGTTGAGAAGAAGCTTGTACGCAGTCGCGACGCCATATTTTGTGAGGATCAGACTATGCTTGACCCTGAAAAGACTGAGAAGGCTGACTCTCGCACTGATAAAAAGTCTCCTATGACTGGAGGTGACGATACTGAGGAGGCCGCAGAGCCTGATCCAGTGCAGGGCGTTGAGCCACTTCCAGGCCATGAGGACATGAATGATGGAGAGCCTACAGAGGACATCATTGATGATGTGCCGATACCAGCAGCTGAGCTCGCTCCACGGAGGTCTGATCGAGTCAGACAACCATCTTCGAGATACTCTGCTACTGAGTATATTTTGTTGACTGATGCGGGGGAGCCCGAATGCTTTGATGAAGCAGTGCAGAGCTCAGAGAAGAAAGAGTGGATGGTTGTTATGCAGGAGGAGATGCAGTCTCTGCATGAGAACCATACTTATGAGCTGGTACGATTGCCTAAGGGCAAGAAGGCTCTGAAGAATCGGTGGATTTTCAGAGTAAAGCAGGGAGACCCCTCGACACTACTCAGATACAAGGCAAGATTAGTGGTGAAGGGTTTCAGTCAGAAACAGGGAGTTGATTTTGATGAGATCTTCTCTCCTGTTGTGAAGATGTCGTCTATCCGGGTTGTTCTTGGCCTTGCTGCAAGGCTAGACGTGGAGATTGAGCAGATGATGTCAAGACCGCCTTTCTGCATGGCGATCTTGAGGAGGAGCTTTATATGGAGCAGCCTGAAGGTTTCAAGGTGAAAGTGAATGAGAGCCTAGTATGTCGCCTGAAGAAGAGCTTATATGGCCTGAAGCAGGCCCCGCGACAGTGGTACAAGAAGTTCGATGCTTTTATGGGGGAGATCGACTTCAGGAGGAAAACCCTTGATCACTGCGTGTTTGTGAAGCAGTACGCTCCATAGGATTTCATTGTTTTACTCCTTTATGTTGACGACATGCTGATAATCGGGAGGAGCACTGCGCGCATTGTCGAGCTGAAGCGGCAGTTGAGCTCCACATTTGCGATGAAGGACTTGGGAGCTGCGAAGACCATCCTAGGGATGCATATTCGGAGAGATAGAGGCTCCAAGTCAGGGACGGAGCCAGAATTTTTTTTAAGGGGGGTCAAAAAAATAGTAACATACAAATCCATGTCGGTAAATACTATCTCGTTGAATTCTTACATGCATCCGAACAACAAAATTACTAATTCCAACTATTGCTTCTAAATTCATGTCTGCAGCTGAGCAATGAATTCCCACGAAATTGTAATTGAGCAAATTTCAATTTCCGTCTCCGAATGCCTAAGGATACTTCCATTATTTTCATGACCACCACGTTCACGACCGTCACGTAATTGTTTATAAATAAATACTCTTTTGCATAGAAATGAGGCATTGAAAACTCAGGAGTGAAGCTGAGAGAAGTAAAATATTTATTCATTCATATGTAAACCTTGACATGACAAGTATTCATGATGCAGGTTGACTTGAGGGGAGAATAATCCAACGCCAAAATAATCCAACCCAAACAGAGTCAGCTGGATCTCACTTTAGAAAGTTTGTAGAAGCATCTGTTTAGTTTGGTAGGTTTGGGTGAAACTGGGGATGAAACTCAGCGCACATAAATACAACTGTCATCGCCCAAACTTGACACAGAAATAAAGCTCAAGGACTTGAGCTGCTGCATAATTAGCCCTCTATTTCCTAGGAATCTGGGAAATGCCGGACAAAACCAGGCGCAGTCATGAATTCGACATTCAGAAATCACAATAGTTATTGTGAATAGACAGCTAGCTTAGGCCTTAGGGTATTAATTATTCTGACTGAAAGACAGCTAGCTTAGGCCTTAGGGTATGAATTATTTTTTACAAATTCAGGGGGGTCAATTGACCCCCCTCGTCCCTTGATAGATCCGCCTTTGCTCCAAGTTACTTTGGTTGTCGCAGGAAAGATATATCAGGAAGGTGCTACAGAGATTTAGTATGGATCAGGCGAAGAAGGTGAGCACGCCGCTTGCAGCTCACTTCAAACTTACCGCTGACCAGTGCCCGAGCACACCTGAGGAGAAAGAGGAGTGATACGCCCGAAAACGGTTGCGTATTTTGTACGCAAGTGCACGTGCCGGCTCAAGTAATATAATGTGAGTTAAATATCGTTCCCACGGAGAGGTGTTAAACTCAGTGCTCGCAAATAGCAGTTATGAATTTTCTTTAAATCCAAGGTATTCAAATATTTGTGATAATGATTATGAAAGCAAAAATTATCAGTAAACTATTTTTTTAAATTAAAATTAATGGCAGATCTATAATAAAATACTTTTCAAACCGTTATGAGAAATAATCTTGTATTGTGATTTCCTAAATCTAATGCAATGATTTTTATAAATAGAACTTTGTGAAAAATGCGTGGTGAAATATCGTGCAACGATTTTAATTTAGACAACCGTACCTCTCGATATCGGATCTCCCTAATTCCTTATCTCCTCTGTCATCTCTAACTCGAGTGACATAAAGAACCGCATTATGAATAAAAACCTATGTTGCTAACGCCAAGGGGAAATCTCTTTCTCCCTTCAAACGCTATATCGAACCTATGATACCCTTACGCAACTCATCTCTCGAATTATGAAGCGCAGTAGATAAACGAAACCTTGATCAGAAGTTTCAACATAAAGATCATAAGAACAATAACGATCAATCACCAAACATTCACAAAGAAAAATTAAAACAACATCATCATTGCAAAAGAAATAGTATTCTCACAACACAAGATCACCGGAATTAGTTCATGCTTGAAGAAGAAAAGCAAAATAAAGGGTAGATCTTACTAAACATGATGTAAATCGAGTAGATCTTCCCTTCTCCGTTGATTTGACAGTGTTTCCTGCAGCCCGGACGCAAATTCTGGACTGGTTTTTCCCCTCGCCCGCGCAGCAGTTTTTCTTCTTCCTCCTCTCTAATAATGGAATAGAACTCCCGTCCAACTCCCTTTAGAATGGCTGGAAATGTCCTTTTAAATCTACTCCTTTCTCTCTCTAGGCGGGGCCCATTTTTGGTAGGTTTTAATTGCTGAAACGATGCCTTATTTCCATCCGTAACTGCCGAAATCAAATATATTTTGGATCTGAAAATTCTGTAACCGTCGACAAGTTGCAACTTTTCGGCAGAAAAGTTGCAACTTATTTTTAAAATCTGGAATTCTGCTTCTTAAAACTGCCAGATATGTTATAACATTTTTTCAGATTATGTTACAACATATTCCAGTTTTTCAACAACACTTAGCATTCGATCTTTGACTCGATTTCTTCACAAATCCTGTCATAAAAACATTCAAAACTAGACGTAATAATGATTTAAACTCCAAGTAACAATTCATTTGAATATATATAATTTTCATTCATAATTATTATATAACATAAACAAAAAAGGTTAAATTAAGATGCAAGATAACTTCATTTTGCGAAGTTATCAAGGAGATGCAGAAGGTCCCCTATGCTTCTGCAGTTGGTAGTCTTATGTATGCCATGGTATGCACTCGCCCTGATATAGCGCATGCTATTGGTACTGTTAGTAGGTTTCTCTCCAATCCTGGGAGAGAACATTGGAGCGCTGTGAAGTGGATTCTAAGGTACCTACATGGGACGTCAGATTTAACGTTAAGGTTTGGAGATAGTGAGCCAGAGCTACTAGCCTACACAGATGCTGATATGGCTGGAGATTTGGACTCCAGAAGATCAACCTCTGGGTACCTGATCCTATTTGCTGGGGAAGCTATTTCGTGGCAGTCAAGACTGCAGAAGTGCGTTGCACTGTCGACTACGGAGGCAGAGTTTATTGCAGTCACTGAGGCGGGAAAAGAGCTTCTTTGGATGAAGCGTTTCATCAAAGAGTTGGGTTTCACTCAGGAGCGCTACACACTCTTATGTGACAGTCAGAGCGCGATTCATTTAGGGAAGAACCCCACATTCCACTCGAGATCCAAGCATATTGATACGCGGTATCATTGGATACGCGATACTCTAGAGCAGAGAGAGCTGGATTTGCAGAAGGTGCACACAGATGACAATGGAGCGGATATGCTTACGAAGACTGTATCGAGGGGGAAGTTCGAACATTGTGTGAGGATCGTTGGCATGGCGATCTCTTCCACATAAATGCAAAGGGGATAAATTGTTGGGTACAGTTCCCGTCCTTTGTGGAGAAAACTGTGGTTTTGAGTTTTTACTAACTCAAACTTGGTGGTGCTGGATCTATCGACATATGGAGGAGACATGAAGGTCTTACCAAATGAAGATAATTAGAAGGACACATTTTTCACTTAGTCGAAAAGGGGGAGATTTGATGAGGTATTTTCTCCTAAGTGTGAAAGGGGCTAGCCACCTTTTGACCATGCTTTTCAAGCATGTGTTTCATGCAAGTGTGAAAAGGGGTAGCCGCCTTTGACTAAAAAATCAACATGTGCTCTTGAAGGAAGCTTCTAGGAATGTGCCCAGAGGAAGCTTCATGACATGTGCTTTTGACCGAGAGTAGCTTCATGGAAGCTTCATGCACATGCTATCTACCACCATCTACCCCTTGGTTTTGGCCTTATAAATAGGCATGAAGGAGGAGGGGTAAGGCATCAACTTCTCTCCCATCTCAAGCATTGAAAGAGTTTCTAGTGAGGCATTTGTGGCAAGCGTCTTAGTTTGGGGAGAGCTTTCGGACGTCTCTGCGACGTTGACGAGGAATACTTCGCCATACACGGATTGGATCTGGAGCAGACTTGGGCAAGGATTCGAAGAGGCATCTTGGAGAGGATTTGTGTAATCCGTCTCGTCCGCCACTGTCGGTAACTTGCAACTTTTTGCTACTGTTTATTGTGTATTATTGTGTGGTGCGAAGTTGGTGAAGATCCTGTGTGGATCGAGGAGGGAAAGCCTTGTAATTGCCTATCTGTTTTACACATTTTTTAGTGGCGGCTTTCCGGGTTGGACTCCGATCGTCCCGTGGTTTTCACCCTATTGGGCTTCCACGTTATATCTGCGTGTCACTTTTATTGTTGTTATTTTGTGCTGTGTTTTTGGTTGTGTATCGGCATACCGCTGAGCGGTCGTGTAGGTACTTGCTCGAACTAATTTGCAGGTGCTCTGGTCGGGCTTGCGTGCTCTCTAGCCCAACATTTTCCTCGATCTGTTGGAGCGACAAAAACTTCTCTTCCTCCTTCCGATTAGCGACGAGAACGAATGGCTACCGGAATTCTCATGGCGAAGCAGCAATGATGTTCTAGGCCTCCACTAAGGAGCGGCGCTATTACCTTCTCGATTTTGTTTTATTTTCTTCGGCGGTGGCTTCGCACGAGGACGAAAATCAAGGTACTTCAAAAAACCGAGAAAGGGAGAATGTTATGACTGTTCCGCTCAAGGTACTTTACGTGTACTCCATCAAGTTTGAAATGAGTATATATAGTACTTGTATCATAGAGCATTACCCTAGGTAGACAAGTAACCCACTGATCACTATCGAATCGGTCGCATGGACAGACACAAAATATTCAACAAATTAAATTTGATTAATGGAGATTTTCTCGATTTGCATCCACGATGATTGCGTTAAAAATGATTTGCTCTAGTTTATGACCAAAACTTACAATTACCTTAAAGTATTAAGATCCACAAAATTTAAAAGCGACTAGCAAAAAATATAAATATTTATTCATATTGGTCATAAAGATCCTGTATATAAACTTGAACAAATCATTGAATAAATTTTAGCTTCAAAAAAATTTATTTCTAATTTAGCAATAAAATTTTTTTATTCCTAATTTGTGGAGACGTGCAAAATTCATATTCCTTATTAAGTGTATCTAAATAGCAAAAAAATATTTTCTTTTGTAATTTTTCTTGCACATCGGGCAAGTTAGCAAAACACACATGATATGGGATAATAAGAAGTCCAAGAAGAAAAAAGACACCACACTTGGGCATATCAAAACATAAGAGGATCAAAGGAGGGATCATTCCAGACGAAAAATCACGACCGTTCATGCATGATTCAAAGAAGGACAAACATGAATTGCAAATTACACAGCATACCATTACCCCATGGGAATTCAAACACGCACACATAGCAATAATTCCGACATTGTTAACTTATGCAAATTGCAAAGCCGGTTAAATTTAGATGACAATTGATATGAAATTTATGAGAGATACAAATATTTTCCTCAAAAACATAATTATAAACAAAAATATTAGCAGAGATGAGCGTTTTTCATTCGGGATCGCGTTTTTGCCCATGCGTGTGTTTTTTCGCCCGGGCACACTATTCTCGCCCGTACACGCTTTTTTCGCAGGGCGCGTTTTTCGCCCAGGCGTAAGTTTATAGCCCCGGCGCACATTATTTCAACTGTGCAAGTTTTTCGCCTTTACTTGCGGTTTTTCGCCTAGCCGTGCATTTTTCGCCCGGGAAGCGTATTTTTGCCCCGTCATGCATTTTTCGCACGAGTGCTCGTTTTTCGTACGAGTGAGCGTTTTTTCGACTGAGCGTGCGGTTTTTTGCCCGGGCGTGCATTTTTTTGCCTGCGCACGTATTTTTCGTCCGTACTCATTTTTTTTATGCCCGAGCGCGCATTTTTTTGCCCGGGCACAATTTTTTCTGCTCGGGTGCACATTTTTCACCGGTGTGTGATTTTCGCCTTAACTTATGGTTTTCGCCTGAACACGCATTTTTTGTCCGTGCACACTTTTTTCGCCACATCACTCATTTTTTGTCCGGGCGCGCATGTGTATTCAGGTCGAGCGTGTGTATTCCGTCTGTGCTCGCATATTCTGCCCGAGCACGCGTATTCCGCCCATGTGCGTGTTTTTCACCCATGCGCGCGTTTTTCGCCCATGCATGCGTTGTTTTGATCGGGCGCGCACATTTTTGACTGGGCACACATTTTTGCTCGGCCGCACAAATTTTCGCTCATGTGTCCGATCACACTTTTTTCGACAAAGTGTGAATTTTTCACTGTGACACACATAATTCTAAGATTGAATTTTATCTAACAAACAAACACCAAAATTGACCAATTCCCCAATATTATCCAATTCTATTTATTGGGCGAACGGTACCTAAGGGTCCGTTGGTGGTGGCGATCATGAGAAGCGGTGGTACTTATGAATCATTATTCGTGAATGTCTGACCTCACCTAAGAAACTTTATTTATTTTTATCTTAAGATCGATTCTTTTTCCTAGTGGCAGCTTTAACCGTTGTCATGTCAAACAATATTTTACGATAATGACTTATTATATCCAAACTTATCGGAGCAAAAATGTCGAGACAAATATGTTAGGGTGAATTCGTGAAACCATGATGGAGACGAATTCACTATAGTCGAAACATCGACACGAGATCGTGAGCGGAAGCATACCTGAATCCATGATTATGGATTGTTGCGGTCACAGATCTTTCAAGTCTACAAGGTCCTGACAAAAAAAAAATGACTCATCATCTTCCTCCTTAGGCACTCTCCAGCGTTGTGATGCTATGACTGAATGTGGGTGAATATGATATCTTGCGACCCGGTGGGCCATAACCTATTTATAACTAAACTCTAATGAGGTCATTTACATTTAAGTTTGTCATATAAATGTAAACGACGTCCGGTATTCACACATTACTTAAACCGTCAATACAAAATAAAACGTAATCGACCAAATTAATTATAGGCAAAACTACTAAATAGGTCCCTATTGTTTATCACCTTTTTGAAATAGGTCCCCAAACTATTTTTTGCTTGAAATTAGTCCTTAAACTTTCTAAAACTTGTGAAATCAGTCTCATTTAACGTTTTTTCCCTAGGCCGGCAAAACTTTCGTGAAGCTGTTCTCCAATGGAGGTGAGCAAATAAGAACACCAGCTCAAACTCGGCAAGGAAGTTCTGGAAAATAGGTTAGGTGTCTTCATGCAGTTATATGCCACGTATGGAGCTTCCTTCGGCAACATTCAACAATGGAGACCGCGATCTCCAGAAAATTTTCAAATGAAGGAAACAATCAACATGGATGATTCAAGGGATCGAGAGCACGACAAGCAGCTTGAAGGTCGGCATCATTGGAGGTAGCAGCATGAAGAAGGCGATTTCTCTTGCTTGCCACATACGTAAGGTTAAGATAGAAGAAGGACACATGACAGCTGCTTGGCGACATTGGCGGGCAGATGTTCGGAGGAGAAGCAAACAACAAGTAAGAGGTGACCCGCATTAATTTTTCTAGGGAAAAAACGTTAACTGGGACCGATTTCAAAGTTTTAGAAAGTTTGAGGACTAATTTCAGGCAAAAAATAGTTTAGGGACCTATTTCAAAAAGGTGATAAACTTTAGGGACCTATTTAGTAGTTTTGTCTTAATTATATCACCTAAATTAGATCGATGTTAATGATAGACCATTAACACACATAATTAATATATATGACACACATAATTATTATTTCTAACAAAATAAACCCTAAATTTTCCTCAAATTTTGTACTGGAGTACTTTAGTAGTCTTCCTAGTTCTCTGGAGACCATTTTGCTAAACATGTTTTGAGCCAAACTAGTCCATTTTTGCACTGGACTAGTCCCTCCATTTTGTCACACAACTTTGTGTTTCATTTATAACTATTATTATTTTGTTTAGGGTATTATTATAACTAGAGCGAAACAAGTTTACAAATTCAATTTTCTTTTATCATAATTTGCTATAATTCAATAATTACATATTAAATGGCCATTGTTTCAAAATATTATGATTAATATTATTGTTGCGGGTCGTTCAACGCTCTCCTAGTTCGGTCGAGTTGAACCGTCTTAGCTCGAGAGTGAGCAGAATGCTTAAACAATCAAAAGAGAGAACTAACAGTAGACAACGAGATTTGTAAGTGGAAAACTCGGAAAGAGAAAAAACCACGGGGTCTAGCCTAGTTCTGAATGATCCACTAGTGTTGTAAGTTACATAGAATTGTTCTTCGAGGGTGACAGAACACCGCTCATTATAGAGATTTTGTTAATTCCTTGGGAGCCGAGCGTGGTGAAGAATGCTCAGAGATAGCCTTAAGTGTGGAACATAGCAGAGCAGTCCTGAGCATAGCGTTGCGGAGCAGCCTGGAGCGGAGCGATGCAAAGCAGCCTGGAGCGGAGCGATGCAAAGCAGCCTGGAGCAGAGCGCCGCAGAGCAACCTGGAGTGGAGCGCCACAGAGCAGCCTGGAGCGGAGCAGCCTGAAGCGGAGCAGCCTGGAGCGGAGCAGCCTGGAGCGGAGCAGCCTGGAGCGGAGCAGCCTGGAGCGGAGCAGCCTGGAGCGCCGCGGAGCAGCCTCGAACGGAGCACGGAGCAGCCTGGAGCAGAGCGCCGCGGAGCATCCTGGAGCGGAGCCCCGCAGAGCATCCTGGAGCGGAGCACCGCGGAGCAGCCTCGAGCGGAGCGCCGTTGAGCAGCCTTGAGCAGAGCGCCACAGAGCAGCCTGGAGCAGAGCACTGCAGAGCAGTCCGGATCAAAGATGCTGATGGGTTCCACGCCGGAGAGTTTGGAGCCCAACCAAGATCTTCGACAAGTCCTTGAAGAAGAGCTGAAACGCTGTTGGAAATCATTAAGGGGGAGCTTTAAGGGCGATGAAGATATTCAAAGAGTCCTCACCGGAAAACTCAAGAGCTCCTTCTTGTCTCACTGCCCAAAAGTCATTTCAAATGGAGGCCTGACCCCCCTTTTATAGTATTTGAGGAGGGCATTCTGGTAATTGCGACATGCTAATTTCTAGACGAGCGAATGAGAAAGCTTGATTCGAGGCACATCACACAGATTGCCCATTTTGAGGTTATGACGAGTTTGCCCCCCGATCACCATGGGCAACCTGGACAACCTCCCTGTTTGTGGTGGTGGCCGGTGAACGGCGCCGACGATGGATGATGGTGGCGCTCCCCGCGGAGCAGAGATGAGCGGGAGTACCCCCTGCGTAGTAGGGATGAGCAGGAGCGATCCTTGCAAAACATGCGAGAGTGGGAGCGCTCCCGCGAAACTGGCGAGAGTGGGATCGCTCCTTGTAACGGCCAGGCGCCAACACCTATCTAGTGGCCCGGACCTCCGGCCCCTTTTACCGGGCCGGCGCCAGCACCTATTTAGTGGGCCGCCCAATCCGGACCGTTGACAAGGGTTGCAGCGCGGTGCCACCCCAACCACATCACTGAACTTGTTTCTCAGAACAGTAGGTTGTTGATGGCAGGTCTCGATCCTCCACCACCCTTGATAAGGCACCTTTAGCAGTCCTCATCACCAACTGAGCTGCATCCGGGCTGAGAAATAGGCTCAGTGATGTGGTTGGGGTGGCAACGACTGCATCCATTGTCAACGGTCCGGATTGGGCGGCCCACTATATAGGTGCTGGCGCCTGCCCGATAAAAGGGGTCGGAGGTGCGGGCCACTAGATAGGTGTTGGCGCCGGACCGTTACACTCCTCGCGAAACTAGCGAGAGCGGGAGTGCTCACCGCGGAACATGCGGAAGCGATAACTCTCCCTGCGGAGCAGGTGTGAGCGGGGGCGCTTCCTGCGAAACAGACGAGCAGGAGGGATTCCTGCGGAACGGGCGAGAGCAGGAGAGCTCCCCGCGGAACTAGCGAGAGTGGGAGCGCTCCCCGTGGAACAGGCGGGAGTGATAGCGCACCCTGCAGACCAGAAGCGAGCGGGAGTGCTTCCTGCGGAACAGGCGAGAGCAGGAGGACTCCCTGTGGAACGGGGGAGAGCGGGAGCGCTCCCCGTGGAACAGGCGAGAGGGGGAGGCTCCCTGCGGGGCAGGAGCGAGTGAGAGCACTTCCCACAGAGTAGAAGCAAAAATATTAGCAGAGTATAAGCAAAAATATTAGCAGAGATGAGCGTTTTTCATTCGGGATCGCGTTTTTGCCCATGCGTGTGTTTTTTCGCCCGGGCACACTATTCTCGCCCGTACACGCTTTTTTCGCAGGGCGCGTTTTTCGCCCAGGCGTAAGTTTATAGCCCCGGCGCACATTATTTCAACTGTGCAAGCTTTTCGCCTTTACTTGCGGTTTTTCGCCTAGCCGTGCATTTTTCGCCCGGGAAGCGTATTTTTGCCCCGTCATGCATTTTTCGCACGAGTGCTCGTTTTTCGTACGAGTGAGCGTTTTTTCGACTGAGCGTGCGGTTTTTTGCCCGGGCGTGCATTTTTTTGCCTGCGCACGTATTTTTCGTCCGTACTCATTTTTTTTATGCCCGAGCGCGCATTTTTTTGCCCGGGCACACTTTTTTCTGCCCGGGTGCACATTTTTCACCGGTGTGTGATTTTCGCCTTAACTTATGGTTTTCGCCTGAACACGCATTTTTTGTCCGTGCACACTTTTTTCGCCACATCACTCATTTTTTGTCCGGGCGCGCATGTGTATTCAGGTCGAGCGTGTGTATTCCGTCTGTGCTCGCATATTCTGCCCGAGCACGCGTATTCCGCCCATGTGCGTGTTTTTCACCCATGCGCGCGTTTTTCGCCCATGCATGCGTTGTTTTGATCGGGCGCGCACATTTTTGACTGGGCACACATTTTTGCTCGGCCGCACAAATTTTCGCTCATGTGTCCGATCACACTTTTTTCGACAAAGTGTGAATTTTTCACTGTGACACACATAATTCTAAGATTGAATTTTATCTAACAAACAAACACCAAAATTGACCAATTCCCCAATATTATCCAATTCTATTTATTGGGCGAACGGTACCTAAGGGTCCGTTGGTGGTGGCGATCATGAGAAGCGGTGGTACTTATGAATCATTATTCGTGAATGTCTGACCTCACCTAAGAAACTTTATTTATTTTTATCTTAAGATCGATTCTTTTTCCTAGTGGCAGCTTTAACCGTTGTCATGTCAAACAATATTTTACGATGATGACTTATTATATCCAAACTTATCGGAGCAAAAATGTCGAGACAAATATGTTAGGGTGAATTCGTGAAACCATGATGGAGACGAATTCACTATAGTCGAAACATCGACACGAGATCGTGAGCGGAAGCATACCTGAATCCATGATTATGGATTGTTGCGGTCACAGATCTTTCAAGTCTACAAGGTCCTGACAAAAAAAAATGACTCATCATCTTCCTCCTTAGGCACTCTCCAGCGTTGTGATGCTATGACTGAATGTGGGTGAATATGATATCTTGCGACCCGGTGGGCCATAACCTATTTATAACTAAACTCTAATGAGGTCATTTACATTTAAGTTTGTCATATAAATGTAAACGACGTCCGGTATTCACACATTACTTAAACCGTCAATACAAAATAAAACGTAATCGACCAAATTAATTATAGGCAAAACTACTAAATAGGTCCCTATTGTTTATCACCTTTTTGAAATAGGTCCCCAAACTATTTTTTGCTTGAAATTAGTCCTTAAACTTTCTAAAACTTGTGAAATCAGTCTCATTTAACGTTTTTTCCCTAGGCCGGCAAAACTTTCGTGAAGCTGTTCTCCAATGGAGGTGAGCAAATAAGAACACCAGCTCAAACTCGGCAAGGAAGTTCTGGAAAATAGGTTAGGTGTCTTCATGCAGTTATATGCCACGTATGGAGCTTCCTTCGGCAACATTCAACAATGGAGACCGCGATCTCCAGAAAATTTTCAAATGAAGGAAACAATCAACATGGATGATTCAAGGGATCGAGAGCACGACAAGCAGCTTGAAGGTCGGCATCATTGGAGGTAGCAGCATGAAGAAGGCGATTTCTCTTGCTTGCCACATACGTAAGGTTAAGATAGAAGAAGGACACATGACAACTGCTTGGCGACATTGGCGGGCAGATGTTCGGAGGAGAAGCAAACAACAAGTAAGAGGTGACCCGCATTAATTTTTCTAGGGAAAAAAACGTTAACTGGGACCGATTTCAAAGTTTTAGAAAGTTTGAGGACTAATTTCAGGCAAAAAATAGTTTAGGGACCTATTTCAAAAAGGTGATAAACTTTAGGGACCTATTTAGTAGTTTTGTCTTAATTATATCACCTAAATTAGATCGATGTTAATGATAGACCATTAACACACATAATTAATATATATGACACACATAATTATTATTTCTAACAAAATAAACCCTAAATTTTCCTCAAATTTTGTACTGGAGTACTTTAGTAGTCTTCCTAGTTCTCTGGAGACCATTTTGCTAAACATGTTTTGAGCCAAACTAGTCCATTTTTGCACTGGACTAGTCCCTCCATTTTGTCACACAACTTTGTGTTTCATTTATAACTATTATTATTTTGTTTAGGGTATTATTATAACTAGAGCGAAACAAGTTTACAAATTCAATTTTCTTTTATCATAATTTGCTATAATTCAATAATTACATATTAAATGGCCATTGTTTCAAAATATTATGATTAATATTATTGTTGCGGGTCGTTCAACGCTCTCCTAGTTCGGTCGAGTTGAACCGTCTTAGCTCGAGAGTGAGCAGAATGCTTAAACAATCAAAAGAGAGAACTAACAGTAGACAACGAGATTTGTAAGTGGAAAACTCGGAAAGAGAAAAAACCACGGGGTCTAGCCTAGTTCTGAATGATCCACTAGTGTTGTAAGTTACATAGAATTGTTCTTCGAGGGTGACAGAACACCGCTCATTATAGAGATTTTGTTAATTCCTTGGGAGCCGAGCGTGGTGAAGAATGCTCAGAGATAGCCTTAAGTGTGGAACATAGCAGAGCAGTCCTGAGCATAGCGTTGCGGAGCAGCCTGGAGCGGAGCGATGCAAAGCAGCCTGGAGCGGAGCGATGCAAAGCAGCCTGGAGCAGAGCGCCGCAGAGCAACCTGGAGTGGAGCGCCACAGAGCAGCCTGGAGCGGAGCAGCCTGAAGCGGAGCAGCCTGGAGCGGAGCAGCCTGGAGCGGAGCAGCCTGGAGCGGAGCAGCCTGGAGCGGAGCAGCCTGGAGCGGAGCAGCCTGGAGCGCCGCGGAGCAGCCTCGAACGGAGCACGGAGCAGCCTGGAGCGGAGCGCCGCGGAGCATCCTGGAGCGGAGCCCCGCAGAGCATCCTGGAGCGGAGCACCGCGGAGCAGCCTCGAGCGGAGCGCCGTTGAGCAGCCTTGAGCAGAGCGCCACAGAGCAGCCTGGAGCAGAGCACTGCAGAGCAGTCCGGATCAAAGATGCTGATGGGTTCCACGCCGGAGAGTTTGGAGCCCAACCAAGATCCTCGACAAGTCCTTGAAGAAGAGCTGAAACGCTGTTGGAAATCATTAAGGGGGAGCTTTAAGGGCGATGAAGATATTCAAAGAGTCCTCACCGGAAAACTCAAGAGCTCCTTCTTGTCTCACTGCCCAAAAGTCATTTCAAATGGAGGCCTGACCCCCCTTTTATAGTATTTGAGGAGGGCATTCTGGTAATTGCGACATGCTAATTTCTAGACGAGCGAATGAGAAAGCTTGATTCGAGGCACATCACACAGATTGCCCATTTTGAGGTTATGACGAGTTTGCCCCCCGATCACCATGGGCAACCTGGACAACCTCCCTGTTTGTGGTGGTGGCCGGTGAACGGCGCCGACGATGGATGATGGTGGCGCTCCCCGCGGAGCAGAGATGAGCGGGAGTACCCCCTGCGTAGTAGGGATGAGCAGGAGCGATCCTTGCAAAACATGCGAGAGTGGGAGCGCTCCCGCGAAACTGGCGAGAGTGGGATCGCTCCTTGTAACGGCCAGGCGCCAACACCTATCTAGTGGCCCGGACCTCCGGCCCCTTTTACCGGGCCGGCGCCAGCACCTATTTAGTGGGCCGCCCAATCCGGACCATTGACAAGGGTTGCAGCGCGGTGCCACCCCAACCACATCACTGAACTTGTTTCTCAGAACAGTAGGTTGTTGATGGCAGGTCTCGATCCTCCACCACCCTTGATAAGGCACCTTTAGCAGTCCTCATCACCAACTGAGCTGCATCCGGGCTGAGAAATAGGCTCAGTGATGTGGTTGGGGTGGCAACGACTGCATCCATTGTCAACGGTCCGGATTGGGCGGCCCACTATATAGGTGCTGGCGCCTGCCCGATAAAAGGGGTCGGAGGTGCGGGCCACTAGATAGGTGTTGGCGCCGGACCGTTACACTCCTCGCGAAACTAGCGAGAGCGGGAGTGCTCACCGCGGAACATGCGGAAGCGATAACTCTCCCTGCGGAGCAGGTGTGAGCGGGGGCGCTTCCTGCGAAACAGACGAGCAGGAGGGATTCCTGCGGAACGGGCGAGAGCAGGAGAGCTCCCCGCGGAACTAGCGAGAGTGGGAGCGCTCCCCGTGGAACAGGCGGGAGTGATAGCGCACCCTGCAGACCAGAAGCGAGCGGGAGTGCTTCCTGCGGAACAGGCGAGAGCAGGAGGACTCCCTGTAGAACGGGGGAGAGCGGGAGCGCTCCCCGTGGAACAGGCGAGAGGGGGAGGCTCCCTGCGGGGCAGGAGCGAGTGAGAGCACTTCCCACAGAGTAGAAGCGAGCGGGATCACTTCCCGCAGAGCAGGAGTGAGCGGGAGCGCTTCCCGCGGACCAGGAGCGAGCGAGAGCGCTTCCCGCAGAATAGACATGAGCGGTAGCGCGAAGGTACTTAACAACAGGATTAAGATCAGACTAAATGTTGGTGCTGCTCTGCGAGTCCGGGCGAGGATGCGATGAGAAACACTCGGTCCGGCTCAACCTGAATCCTTTTAGGGGAACCTATCAATTGGCCTCTAATTTTTGGAGACCACGATTTATAATCGAGAATACAAAAATTTATACTGCTCATTATGAGTTAGCTCATTATACTTTCCATTATTAGCGCTCCTGATACATCTTATAAGTTACCATGGATGGTTACAAAACAAAAGTGAAAATTTTGTAGGGAATTTGAGAGGAGTGATTTCCACTGCTGGGAGGGAGAAATTCGTCACGGTCGTGCGAGAGGAGAGGTTTCCCTTTCTGGAAAAGGCGTGGGCACGACGACATACGCATAATGGCGCGTGCTGGGAGGCGCGAGCGCATAGAGGCTTCGTTCCCTGAAGAGAGAGCAGCCTGGAGCGGAGCGATGCAGAGCAACCTGGAGTGGAGCGCTGCGGAGCAGCTTGGAGCTATGCGCGGTGGAGCAGCCTGGAGCGGTGCACCGTGGAGTAGCCTGGAGCGGAGTGTCGCGGAGCAGCCTAGAGCAGAGCATCGCGGAGCAGCGTGGAGCGGAGCACTGCGTAGCAGCCTGGAGCAGAGCGCTGTGTAGAAGCTTGGAGTGGTGCGTTGCAGAGCAGCTTGGAGCGGTGCGTCGCGGAGAAGCCTGGAGCGGAGCACTGCGGTGTAGCCTGGAGCTTAGCGGTGCGCTGCGGAGAAGCCTGAAGCGGAGGGTTGTGGAGGGTTGTGGAGGGTTGCGGTTCAGCCTGGAGCAGAGCACTGCGGTGTAGCCTGGAGCGAAGCGCTGCGGAGCAGCCTGGAGCGGAGCGATGCAGAGCATCCTGGAGCGGAGCGATGCAGAGTAGTCCAGATCAAAGATGTCGAGGGGGTCTTCCCTGGAGTGCTTGGATCCCATCGAGATCCTCAAAAAGTCCTTGAAGGAGAGCTGGAACGCTGATGGAAATCTTTAGGAGGGGGGGGGGGGGGGGGGGGGGGGGGGGGGCTTGAAGGGCAATGAAGATCTTAAAAGAGTCATCGCCAGAAAACTCAAGGGCTTCTTCTTGTCTCAATGCCTACAAGTCTATTCAAATGGAGGTCTGCCCCCCTACTTGTTGAGGAGAGTGTTCTGGTAACTGCGTCATGCTGATTCCTAGACGAGCGAATGAAAATGCTTGATTTGGGGCACACAAATTACCTATTTTGAGGTTATGACGAGTTTGTCAAGGGTCACCTTGGGCAACCTCCCTGGGGCGGTGGCGGCCGGTGATCGCTGCCGACGATGGATGATGGTGGCGCGCCTTGCGGAGCAGGGATGAGCGGGAGTGCCACCTGAGGAGCAGGGATGATCAGGAGTGATCTTTGCGGAACAGGCGAGAGCGCTCCCCGCGGAACAGACGAGAGCGATATCGCTACCAGCGGAATTGGCGAGAGCGGGAGCGCTCCCCGCGGAACAGGCGCGAGCGGGAGCGCTTCATGCGAAGCAGAGGAGAGCAGGAGGGCTCCTTGCGGAACGGGTGAGAGCGGGAGTGCTTCTCGCGGAAATGGCGAGAGCGGGAGCGCTCCCCGCGGAACACGCGGGAGCGATAGTGCTCCATGCAGAGTAGGCACGAGTGGGAGCGCTTCCTGCGGATCAGGCGAGAGCAAGACGGGTCCCTGCAGAACAGGCGGGAGCGCTCCCCGTGGAGCAGGCGAGAGCGAGAGCGCTTCTAGCGTGGCAGGAGCGAGCAGGGGCGCTTCCCGCGGAACAGGTGGTAGTAGTTGCGCGAAGGTACTTAGCATCGGGATTAAGACCTGCCATTAATGTTGATGCCGCTCTGCGTGTCCGAGCGAGGCCGCGATGAGAAACACTCAGTTCGGCTCAACCCGAACTCATTTAGGGGAACCCATCAATTTTATTAATCTATATTAAAAAATATGTTTACTTATAAATACAAAATTAAGACATTTTTTAAAGTAAAAGTGGACGAATCAAATGTTTTGGAGGCCTATAAAAGTAGAAGATCAATCCCATCAGAAAACCTAAAGGCCCGTTTATTTGAATGGAATTAGAATTGAATTTAAGAATTGTGATGAATTCCAAGTCATTGACTGGAATTCTAATTATATTGTTAGGCCCAACAATGTGATTAAGCATGCAGAATTGGAATTTATCAATTCTACTGATGGTAATAGGTAAATATGTAGTCGAATATTAGATCGGCGAACCGTCACCGCTAGCAGTTTCTAAGTGATTTTTCAAATATTTAGGGACTACTATTCGTCAAATTTTATTTTTCATGGTGACATCAACCACCAAAGATTGCAAGGGAGCTGACAATTGGATCGAAGATCCGTCACCGTCACTGATCTTAGAATGACTAGAATAAGCTTCCTTAAAATTTCAAGGATTATCAGTAGCCTTAAGATTTGAAGAGATTCGAAGATCGGATTACTAACCAATGGCTATCACAAAACGATGAGAAGAAGTTTTCCTAAAATTTTGACATCGGTCCAATAACTATTAATTTTTGCAGTAATTACAATATAGCGCCAAAATACTGGAAGATGCACTGGCCAGATCAACAAAATGACACCACCAAAAGTGTTTAGGCGACGAAAGTTTCTCGGACATCCCTTGCTTGATTCAGAAGAGTCCCTAGGGGCCACCACTTCCTAGATGTTGCAAACCTCGGGAGGAGTTTCTTACTGAACTCCTTGAAGGAGTTTATAGACTGGGATGGTAGCATATAGAAACAATCTGAGTCTTCCCCTCCGGGGTCATAGATAGCAACTTACGGAAGATGCCATCGAAGAGGCTCTAGAGAGAGGTTGCAGATTCAGAAGCTTACAGAGGGTGGATGAGGTCTTCTCTCCGAGTCAAATGAGATGTGGAGTAAGGGACTCCTCCTGAGGTTTACAACATACAAAAAGTGTCCGGTGGCCCCCATGCATTCTTCCGAATCAAGCAAAAAATGCTCAAGCTTGCATTCTTGGAACCATGATCCTTTTCATTTGAGTCCAAATGGATTGTATCCATTTCACAGTCCAGATTTATTTGAGGATGATCCGACGAGTTTACTAATTAATCCCATCTTTTATATTTTTCATTTAATTGAAAAATTGTGCACCTTTAGATTAAGTGGGAATTAATCTTGGTCATGAAACGCACCTCTATTCTTGCATTGTAATTTAATGATATCTAAACCTCATTGAGTTGACTAAATGTAACAATCTAATTGACTTTTATGAATTAATGAGATATTAAAGCAAAATAATAATAATTTTTGTTTAAAGTAGGTCAATATTTACCTAATTCCACTTAAATTTTGTTATACAATGATATCCAAACTCATTTTATATCAATTAATGATTCTAAACCACCAGCCTCGATGCAAGAGGAACTACCTCAGCAAGAGGCGTTGACATTGGGCTGGGCGCCGGCGATGACCGGCACACCGGGCAGGTGGGCCGCAGCCGCAGCCACGGGTCCACGAATTTCTCGTGAAACAGATGCCCGCACTCCGGTAGAAGCCGCAGCACCTCGTCGTCGTCCCCATAGTCGGCGAGGCAGACCGAGCAGCAGGAGCCGGCGACCCTCGGATCCCGATGCTTGGCCTCGGCGTAGGTCACCTGCGGACAGCTCTTGAGAGCAGCGTCGTCGAGCCCGGCCGTGTCGTTGAGCCCCGACTGGATGCTGATGTCGTCATCTTCTTGCCGGCGGCTGCGGCGAGGATGCAGAGCGTTGGCGGCGGCGGCGGCTCTAACGCAGAAGTAGTAGAGGAGGGTGATGGTTGTGATGAGGAGGAGGATGGCGATTGAGATTCCCAGGGCGTAACCCAACTTGCCGACATATTGCTGGGTGGAAGAAGCGGCTGCCGGAGAGCCGTTGAGCTCAGAGATGCCCTCGGTGCTCATAGAGCCGACCACTGATCAGGATCTTCTATGAGGGGTGGGTTTTTAATTATTTATAATTAACCCTTACATAAAAATATATATATATATATATATATATATATATATATACACACGTGACCGTGCACGGAGGCTCCTGTGCCCCGCGCGACAGTACCCGTCCCCGGATTTATTTTAATTTAAGCGTGCTCGGGCTGGAGTAGTTCTGGGATGGGTGACCTCCTGGGAAGTCCACGTGCCGCCGCTTAACTGGCTCACTTCTCACCGAAGGGAGACTATATGTCTCCAACAACCCGCTGGGCCCTGTGGTGGGCCAGAGAGGGGTTGGGGTGCACGACCTGCAGGCTTGTTGTTGACCAGTTGTTGGGGTCAGGCTTAACCTGAAGGGGGCTAGGGGCCCGGGTCAGGCTAGACCCTTCAGGTGCCGGCAGTTCTGGTGCCAGGGGCCAAGGGTCAGGCTGGGCCAGGACTGTTATAAAAAGTGCAATATAGTTCTTTCACTTCTCATCACCAATTGAGCTGCAGCTCAGTTGGTGATGAGAAGTGAAAGTATTCCGTAGTTAAGCGTGCTCGGGCTGGAGTAGTCACGGGATGGGTGACCTCCTGGGAAGTCCACGTGCCGCCGCTTAACTGGCTCACTTCTCACCGAAGGGAGACTATATGTCTCCAACAACCCGCTGGGCCCTGTTGTGGGCCAGAGAGGGGTTGGGGTGCACGGCCTGCAGGCTTGTTGTTGACCAGTTGTTGGGGTCAGGCTTAACCTGAAGGGGGCTAGGGGCCCGGGTCAGGCTAGACCCTTCAGGTGCCAGCAGTTCTGGTGCCAGGGGCCCGGGTCAGGCTGGGCCAGGACTGTTACACAGGGGACTGGACGGGCCTTCTCTCCACGATCCTCCCGGTTTCCTTCCTACTGAGCTCCTCCTTCTTCTTCTCTTCTTGCCGCTCCGGCCTCTTCCTTTCCTCCCTTCGGGGCTCCTCACTCTTCCTCTTCTCAGGGATTCCATCCCTCTCTCCCCGGTCGCCTCTGGTCACCTGTGCCAGCCTTGCCAAGAAGTCGGGGTTGGAGGCCTCTCCCCGGACAAACTTATTGGCCCTCTGAATGAGGTTGTCGTAGGAGTAGGAAGGATTCTCACTGAGCTCCAACTTGAAGAGGCCTTGACTGATGCCGAATGTTAGGGCCAGCAACAGGATGTTGCTATCCACCTCCTGGATTTGCAGAACCTCCTCCTGGAAGCGCTCGATGTAAGGTCCCAATGCCTCATCTAGCCCTTGCACGAGGTAGAACAGGACCGTTGCCTCCTTCTTCAGCTTCCGGGCCGTGTCGAACCGGGTCGTCAGCCCACGACACAGGTCTTCGAAGCAGTAGATTGAGCCTGCGGGCAACTGGTGGAACCAGTCCCAGGCCTTTGCTCGGAAGGTAATGGCAAACAACCTGCACTTGAAGGCGTCCGACATGGTTCGGATAGAGACTATATCCTCGAACCATTAGATGTGCCTGACGGGGTCCTCCTTCCCCGAATAGTAATTCAAGGCTGGGTCCATGAATCCTTCTGGCACGGGCGCGACGAGAATCTCCTCGCAGAAGGGGCTCCTCCCTCCTGCCCAACGACGATCCTCCACTTGGCGAGTATCACCACCATACTCGCCATATGGGCGAGTATCCTGGTATCTCCCCTGCTCGCACGGCTCGCGGAAGCGAATACCTTGCGAGGTTGGCTGGTAGAATAGCGACCTCCTTGGTCGCTCGGTTTCATCCTCCACGTGTTCCTTTCCTGCTCGCCGAGGGGGACTCCCTCCCTCGGACGGAACTGGGTGATGCGGCGAGGTCGCAGCGACCTCGGCGCGCGGCTGAAGCGCTGCTCGCATGGCTCCCTCCATGCGCTGCGCAAAGGCTTCGAAAACCTCCAGCGTCACGTGTTGGATCTTACGGCGCCCTTAGAGGGGGGGGGGGGGTGAATAAGGGAATAAAATTCTTTCTATAATTTTCAAGATAATTACTAAATTGTTTTATAATGAAGGAGATTGACATAAACAATTTAGATTTAGAATTGAAAACTTAGAACACAATATAATAGAGATTACGCCAAATGATAGAAATCAAGTAAACACAAAAGAGACATGATTATATTATATGAAAAAGTGTTTACATAAATTTGATTTCTATATCGCTAGAAATCGGAGGCGTACAAATGTAAATTTCTTTTTGTTTACCAATCCTTCTCCCAAGGATCGGAAGGCTATCAATTGTCTCTCCCTAGACCAAGCCCAAGCCTATCCTCTAGATCTTCCCAAGATCTAGACGTAGCACACAAGGCCACGATTTCCCACCAAGCCACGCAAGGACTTGGACGCTACGCACAAGGAAGCGATTTCCCCCTAAGCCACGCAAGGACTTAGACGCTCCGCACAAGGAAGCGATTTTCCCTACCAATACAAAGTAAAATGTATATAAATGAAAATAGAAGATAAAATAAGAACTCCCTAGAAATTCAGATCTCTGAAAGGAAGGTTGAAGCCTCGAGATGATCCTTGATGTAGAAGCGCGTCCGATCTCGTCTTCAATTTCAAACCTTCTCAGCATAAATTGGAGTTCATGAGGTTCTGGAGCTCTCTGGATGGAATGCACTCAGGAAGGGACTTAGAATCTTCAGATTTCTGAATGCACGAACAAAAGGAGCCAATTTATAGAATTTCGCTGTCGCCTGGGCGACATCAGCTGTCGGAAATTTCCGACAGCGCAAAACTGCCGGTCGTGGTGCTGTCGTGGGCAGTTGTTGTAACCTCCGAGCTGTCGCCTGGGCGACATCGATGTCGGATTTCCGACAGCGCAACACTGCCGGTCGTGGGTGGAGTCGTGGACAGTTGTTGTAACCGCCGAGTTGTCGCCTGGGCGACATCGCTGTCGGATTTCCGACAGCGCAAAACTGCCTTTCGTCGATCTGCCGTGGAGGGAAGTAGTTGTAACTTCTCTGCTGTCGCCTGGGCGACAGTGGCTGTCGGAATTTTCCGACAGTGAAATTTTCCCACATTCAATTTTAGCTCCAGTAGAAATTTGAACATCTCATACCTGTTATCTGCACACCATTGATAAAAATAGAATCAAATACAAACGGGACTTTGTTATTATCAAACCGGAGGAGTGCGAAACGCATGCTCCAACAATCTCCCCCTTTTGATAATAACAAATCTGTATAAAAAGAAATCATGTCTATTTAGATTGTTGATTTTAACCTTTGGTGTGTACACAAAATTAACATGATATATATTTCTTGAAAATAAATGATCTACCTTTAGATGAAAGCTCCC
Source organism: Dactylorhiza incarnata (assembly GCA_033032865.1). Lineage (NCBI taxonomy): Eukaryota > Viridiplantae > Streptophyta > Magnoliopsida > Asparagales > Orchidaceae > Dactylorhiza > Dactylorhiza incarnata. The sequence goes on from JAWHQI010000741.1 coordinate 171,744, forward strand.
CCTAAATGAAAGCTCCCCCTAAATGAAAGCTCCCCCTACATATATGCTCTCCCTAAATATATGCTCCCCCTAAATATATGATGTATTGTGTAGGTGGGATATTTAGGTGTAATAGATTTGTGATTGTTCTTCTTATACTTTTAATTCTCCCCCTTTTGATATTAGCAAAAGTTAATATTAGATAAAAGAGTAGTTCTTGATGGAATGGACATAGGATATAGAAAGAAAGAGTAAGCGGAAGCACTTTTTTTGTGTGGAAATGATTGAAGTCCATGAAATAATAGGAATATGTCATAGTATGAATAAACTCATGAAGTGACGGTATAGCCATATGAAGTAATGAAAGAAAATAACTTAAACATGAGTAAGATCATTTGAAAGTATCATAGAAAGACACAATAGTGTATAGAATTATGGAATATTTTCGGTCCAATTCTCATGAGATGAATATTTATTTAACATAATGATGTGTACATGTGATACTTAGATCAAACATATGAAGCTATTTAATTTACATGATCATTGAAATGTAGAACATAATAAAAGCACATAAAGGCAACTTTGACTTTGAAGATATAGCACAAGATGAATAGAAAACCATGTTTCTTTTGCACAAGACACTTTACAATTCTGTCCAAGGTGCTTAACCTCACAATGCTCATTAAGACTTATCAGGAGGGTAAGTAGTGCTTGGTGGAGTATCCTTGTCTTTATTTTAATTTTTTTGATCACAGATGTTGTGATATCTTAATTTTGATATATTGATATATATATATTTTTTTAAATGACCAAGGATCTCCGAATTCACTTGAATCGCAAAAGATGGTGTATATTTTGTTGTGCTAACAAATCAAGGGTGAAAGTTGTATTTAAGAAGTGTTATTTTATTATGTTAAAGCAAATATGATCCATGTATATATTAAAGAAGTACACATATGTATTGATCAAAAGAAGTGAACGTGATAGTTCATTATGATAGATAAACAATTTCTCATACTTAGAGGCATGCGAAAACAATTTCCAATGGTCTAAACAACTAAGTAGAAGTGTCAATACGATGATAGCTTGGAAATGAAATCATATAAACATGTAAGTCATTTTTTTTTAAAATAAATAGCACATGGTTTGTCATCAAGTCATGAGGTGAAGCATTAATAATGACATATAATTATTGTAGATCATCAAAGGGACCCAACATTGATTTTTTAGTACATTTGGAGCTGTCGGAAAATTCCGACACCCACTGTCGCCTGGGCGACAGCCAAAAGTATAAATAGGGCATCAGACCGAGTCAAACCCTATTGTGCTTCATTTTTCTGGACTGTTGAGAGAGAGAGAGCTGTTGGAAATCGGCGACATCTCAAGATCTAAGGTATGGGAGTTTGCTTTTTATGGTTTTGACTCTATTTTTTTTGTTGGATTTTTTATTTTGAAAGTAGAGAAGAAGAAAAATGTAGTTTTCATGTTGATTTTTGATGAATGATGTAGGTTTTTGAAGTTTAGTTTTTTTTTGAAAAAAGAAAATGTAGATCTAGTTTAAAAACAAGTGGATCTTGTTGGATCTTTGTTAAAATTTTTGATTTTGTGATTTTTGTGATGAAGGGTTCCATTTGTTCATTCTCTAAAGGGTTTTTGTAGATCTAGTTTAGTGTAGAGGGTTGAAGATGATGAATAGTAAAGGATTTGTAGAATATGTTGATTTGAAAAACATAAATTTTTTCTTAAAACGTGATGTTGAAATAACATTGATTTTGAGTAGATCTGGAAGGATAAAAAAAATTTTTGAGAGAAATCACTTGGTGAGCTGTCGGAAATTTCCGACAGTCACTGTCGCCTGGGCGACAGTGCGCCAGTGCACAATATGATACCATGTTTAATCAAAAATTTTTGTATGTTATTTGCAGAATGGCTTCCAGTTCCAAAGCTCGAAAGAGTACTTCGGAAGATGCACGTAGTTCATATCAAGTTTTTCCTGGGGTGGAGAAGGCTATTGTTGGAATAGCGAAGTATGTGGAATTTGAGTCGCCAAAGCACGATCATATCTATGAATCTTCAGATCTCTGAATGCACGAACAAAAGGAGCCAATTTATAGAATTTCGCTGTCGCCTGGGCGACATCAGCTGTCAGAAATTTCCGACAGCGCAAAACTGCCGGTCGTGGTGCTGTCGTGGGCAGTTGTTGTAACCTCCGAGCTGTCGCCTGGGCGACATCGATGTCGGATTTCCGACAGCTCAAAACTGCCTTTCGTCGTGCTGCCGTGGGGGAAGTAGTTGTAACTTCTCTGCTGTCGCCTGGGCGACATCCACTGTCGCCTGGGCAACATCCACTGTCGCCTGGGCGACATCAGCTGTCGCCTGGGCGACATCCACTGTCGCCTGGGCGACAGCTCCTCTTCATTTTTGTCGTCCGAAACTACTCCAGACTGTAGATTGAGTCGTTCTCATCTCGAAATGGGGTGGCACGTTCTGTAACTCTTCCTGGATTGAAAGTTATGGCCATTTTAAGATCAGCACACAAAACTCATCCAACCTGAGACTTGTCGTTCTCGGATCATGCCCATGAACGAGGACTTGTCTCCTCATTGAACCTGTACAACCTGGCCACTATAAACACACAAAAGACTAGATCAAATACAACACGGTATTTGTTATTCTCAAACCAAGAGATGCGGAAAGCAAGCTCCAACAATCTCCCCCTTTTGATAATAACAAATACCCATATGAGAAATTAGTGAGTTTATAGATAAGTGCGATAAAAGATATGCATGAATAAAAGGTTTACTGTGTGATAGATTTTACTCCCCCTAAATATATATGTCACTAGATTTCTCATTTTATTCTCCCCCTTTTGTTATTACCAAAAGTGGGTTGTCATGATCGAGCAATATCACTCCCTCTACATAGACGCTTTCCAAGAAAAATTTTTAATATACTCCCCCTAAATTGCATTCTTCCCCTAAATGTATGCTCCCCCTAAATGTTATAATTAATTGCAATGGTGCATTCTGAAAAATTGAGATTAGTAAGAGATTTCTTGAATTTATATTTCTCCCCTTTTTTGATATTATCAAAAGTTATTTTGAAATAAAGAATGAATAATTATGAAGAAATAATAAATATGGGAGTATATAAGAGTAATAGCTTTTATGTCGAGAAGAAAAATAGGGTGCAATCAAAAGCTTGTTAAATACTACTTGTTGAGAAAAATATAGGCATGGTGTAACATAAAGTAGTAAGCAACATAGCTAACATGATAAAGTAAACATTCTATTTTAAGATATCACTTGCTTAAAGGAAAACACAGTATTAAAAATAATAAGCACTCTTAAACATAAACATCATTTTAGAAGATAAAACCATATAAAGGATAATGAGTTTTAAATTTGAAAAGTTGATGTTTGAGTTAAAGATTAAAGAGATGCTATTCAATTAAGATAAAAAAAATTGCAAGCATGATTTCATAATATCAAGAAAAGATACACAAACTACAATGTAATAAAATTTTCATTTCAAGTAAACATAAACATTGTAGCGGTCATGCTTTGTTATCTAGTGCATTTACTTAAGTTTGTAGAGATTTGAGTAGATGAGCATTAAGATCCAATTCTCATGAGTAGAAGTTTTATTAAAGATAATGATGTGTACAAAGTAGTGTTTTGATAAAGTATACAAGTGAATCAATCAAAAACACATGACATATATAATGAAATAACACAACATTAAAATACACAAATAATATTACTTCCACACTATTTCAATGCACATGAATAAATAGTACAACTACCAAGGTGCTCTGCACACACAATGCTTATTAAGACTTATCAGGGTGCAAAGTAGTGCTTGAGGGATCACTTTTATACTTATTAGCTTTATTTTCAATTTTTTTGTGATCCGGTGTACAAAAGAGAAGTGGTGTATAAATTGTTTGCTACAAGACACTTTACAATTCTTAGCCAAGGTGCTGAACCTCACAATGCACATTAAGACTTATCAGGAGGGTGAGTAGTGCTTGGTGGAGTTTTCCTTGTCATTTATTATTTGCTTTTTAGTTTAGTGACTAAGGACTCCGAATTCACTTGTTTTGCGAACATAGCATTTTAAACCACATTTCTCTAAAGAATAAGTGCATGAAAGACAAAGAATTGTAATAACCAATTCAATGTTGTGTAGGTAATTTATTTAGGCATTTTAATTATTTATGTTATCACACTACACAATCATGTAAGAATAAGATTGTAAACACATGTAGGTTATCAAAAATAAGTGAGTGAATGAATCATTATCAAATACATTACTCATACTTAGAGGCATGCTAAACATTTCTACACATGTTTATCTACAATCAATTTCATTGCACATAACAAGATAATTTTCAAGGCATGACAAATACAAAACAATGTTTTTAAGAAACTTGAAAGTTAAATTAAACATTGTATTTAATCTTTAATTGATATAATTAATCATCCATCCTTGACAATGGCAATGAATAACAATCATTTTTGTTTTTATAAATTTTTGAATTTTTTTTATATATGCACAAAACAATAAACACACATAAAGAAAAACATATTTTTGTGGATTTTTAGAAATTTTAAATTTCTGATTATTGATATTGATTAAGTGTCCTTAAAGTAGTTCCATGCTGAAATTTCAGAATTTTTGGAGATCTCTAGGTGGATCAAATTTGCATGAAACTTTGGCTTTTCAAATTCTTGTGTTTTACAAAACCATTTAAACATGAAGATATAAACTATGAAGACACAAGAGGACATTTTTTATTAAACAACCCAAAATATGCATGATTTAAGTGATAAGTAAATAAAATGATCATGCAAAGAGTAATATAAGTACGTCCTAAGATTAAAGATTACCCCGACTAAATGTCTACACCCTAGCCCCGTACTAAGTGACGTATGGGCATGAGGAGCTGCACGCATGCCGTAGGTTGGGGTGTTAGTCTCATATGCACACACTAGAGAACACTCAACCTAGCACTCTTTCCCCCCAGTGCCTCGCAAGACCCCACTGGAACCCTCCCCGGTTAAGGACAAGACATGTCTTATAAGTTAGGTCTCTAATGCATACAACCCTACGCCCCCGCTATTGTGAGATATGAAGTCATAGGTGAAATAATCTTTTGGAAAACCTATGCTTTTAAATCTAAGGGTTGATACATAAACTATGGGTTTTGTTTAATGTGATGAGTTATATAAAGCCGCATAGTTTATCTACTTTTATGAGACGACGATATGAGATAACTAGCACAATTACTAATATTCAATAAGTGATCAAGCTAGTATGATGAGTTTTGGGTTTAAAGTCATGTCATAAGATTAATATTAATATTGGATGTATTCCAAAATAGAATTTCAAATTATAGATCTAGAATGGAGTGATGATTTAGTTTGATTTATACTTTCATTACAAAGTTGATTCTAGAGTCTACAAATATGAGAGATACATGCAATCACTAGCAAAGCAGATCAATACATCAAATAATGTAAAGAAAACATTATTCATAATTTTTATCATAAGATTCATAATTCCTATTATCGATTTGAGATATGTCTTGATAGAACATGAATTATGATTTATGATTAAAGAGAATTTTTGCATAGAATATATGTTAGATCATCATGATGTGTGTAAATTCTAATTCTTCTAGACTTATGACAATATGAATTGGTGATTTTCGTTTGAATGAGCATGTTTGATTTTTAAGTCTAGAAATTGATGATCATGTAATCATATCAAAGACAAAGATCACATATATAACATTTTGAAATTTATAATAAAATTGCATTGGATAATTAGATTTATTGATCTTTGGTTTTCCATGATGATATATAGTTTCATGATATATATACTAATGATTAATCCATAAACTATGTATTTGTTGGAATTTTGGTATTCTATTATAATTTCAAAATCACATAGTTATCATGAAAGTTGAATAACATTGTAAGTGTTCTACCCAGCATAAATATATAAGCATGGACCAAGAAGCAATGCTAGGATGATGAGTTTGAATGCAATGTTATTACATAGGATTAATGGATATTATGTTGCATGTAATATGAGAAGTTTTCAAATTAATTTTCTTTAGACCTAGAATGAAATGATTAAACTTTTGATTTGATCTTAATGATACAAGATGATTCTAAGGTCTAAGTTACATGCAAACAATGGTGACACACATCACACACATAATATCTAAATTAATATATGAAACAATTATACTTAGGATAGCATGCGATGAAAATAAAATCCATAGGCACAGAAATTTCCGAATCAAGCAAACTAAGATAGCTTTTTAAAACGGAGTTAAAATTGGGCAAATTGACAGCACCAAACAAACTAAAATAGGCAAGCCTAGTTCGCCGTTGGATGGAGATTTTTGTGCTCTTTCTGAAAATATATTAAACGCGAAAATCAGGCGAGCGGATCAAAAGATATGGCTTTTGAAGTTTTGATTTAAAACTCGCATTTTTGAAAGATTGAAACATGCGTTTAGATGAATGTTTATTTTCGATTTTATTTGATAATATTTTTCATTATAAGGGCTATCAAATGCAACAAATAGAAAGGAATCAAAAACGTTGCGCATTTTAATTTTTAGTTTAAGCCCTTAAATAAACCATTTAAATCCAATCTTTAAAATAGTTTCACTAGTCTTGATAATAATTTCAATATTCAATTTCTAATGATAATTCAAGACAATTAAGGGTAAAGGATTAAAAAGGATATATATAACAATTAAAAAAAATAGGTAGGTCTCTTTTAAAATCATATAACTTTATGTTCAATTTTAATTCAATTTGATTTGATAAACATTAGGCTTAATATGTGAAAGTCATATTTCATAAAATATAGAGGGACCATAAGCATTTTGGATCAATAAATACAAAAACAAACAAAAGAAAAAGAAATAAAGCACATCATGAAGTAGAGTATTGATATTTCATTTTTAATTATTTCTACTTCATGCAAATGAAAGATACTAAATGATAAGAGATTTAGGTATCCAAAGTTGACCATGTGTAATGGTTCCTTTGGGCACCCAAATATGGCGTGATGGCTTTTGAGAAGATAATGATGAATGAGCCTTTTTAATTAATGTTGATATGTCATTTTTCTTTATGGGTCTCCATTCATACATTGATTGTTTATTACTTAAATCCATATAATGATTATGTGAATTGTTTGAAAAATAATTCATTGGAGGTTTATGTTTATTTAAATTATTTTTCAAAATAGCTTGATGTTGATAATCATAATGATTTTTATTATATGGATTGTTTAAAATTTTATAAGAGTGATTGTCTTTCTTTAGAAGTGATTGTTGAAAGAGTGGATTACAATATGTTTTAGAAGATTGATCATTATTTTGATGATTTTCATTTCCACTCTTTCTTATAGACATACTCTTATAATATAAAGGATAATATTTTATATTTTGATTTTCATGAAAAAGAGTTTTTAAGTTTGAGTCATGATTGAAAATATATTGAGACTTATAATAGTGACTCTTAAGAATTTTGTGAGGGTCATAATTCTTTTTGAAACTTAACTCCTTTTGAGTTGATGTATGAAAATGATTCTTTTTAGAAATGATTTTGTAAGTTAATTTATCCTTGTTATTCAAAATCTTATGATGAGATTTATTAGATGACATTTGAAATTTTTCAACAAAAGATTTTAATTGTATTAACTTACAAGATAAAACATCATTTTCAATTAACAATTTTTCATTATGCCTTTTAGAAATTAAGAGCCCTTTTTCAATTTCCTTGAATTTTTCTTTTAATAAATTGCAATTAAGACAAGGAATAGGAATTTCAACTAAAGAGCATGAAAGAGAATTTAACACATCAATATTTGATTCTACGTTATCGTTTGCTTTTAAAGATTTATTTTCTAAACGTAATTTGGAATTAGCAATTTTTAATTTTAAAATTTTACGTTTAGCAATTTTAAGCATACGAGATGTAGAAATAGAATTCGTTACAAAAAGAGAAGTTTTTGATTTTCTTACCTTGCAATTATTTCCGTCTTCTCTTTTGCTTGATGTGTTGCCAACAAATGAGTCCAATATTGTGATGTTGTATTCTTCTTCCTCCAAGCATAAGTCCTCATCGATTTCTTCTCTTGGATCCATAAGAAATTCCTCGTCGATTTCTCTCTTAGATTTATCATCCTCTAAGAATGAGTCCTTGTCGATTTCTTCTCTTGGATCCATAAGGAATTCCTCTTGTTCATCATCTGTAGAAGGAAGACTATAAGTATTCTCAAGAAATTTCCAAACTTCATAAGCAGTAGGAAGTGTATAAATAAGTTTGAAAATATTTTGATCTAATGTACAATATAGACTATTCATAGATTTGGCTTTAAAAACATTTCATTTTTATTTAAAATATTTGGGGGCATTTTAATTGTAATATTCCATACTTCCATATCCAAAGATTTAAGAAATTTTTCCATTAGAAATTTCCGCCCATTATAATTTTTCCCTTCAAATAAAGGTGGTGCTAAAGATTTTTTATTTATAAGAAAATTTCCCCTATTAGTAGAAGCGAGATCATGAGACGCCATTATTCTTGGTTTTTAAACCGTTTGGAATAACCTACCTCTGATACCACTTGTTGGATCGTATAACGCCCTTAGAGGGGGGGGGGGGGTGAATAAGGGTGTGTTTAAAAATTAAATTTTTACTTAGTAATTTTTTTAAAGAGATTTTACTTTACTAAAAAATTACTTCTAAACACTTTCAAACCAATGCAATTTTAGTATTAAACCAAAACACAAATTTCTAAGATAAAAATTATGCCATCAAATATATAATTAAAGAAAGAGACATAATTATATTAATCATGAAATTTGAGTACAATTAAAATGATCTTAACAATGCTTAAGATCAAGGCACAATTATATTTACCAAAAATTCTACAATTTTGGTTTACCAATCCTTCTCCCAAGGATCGGAAGGCTATCGCTTGTCTCTCCCAAGACCAAGCCCAAGCCTATCCTCTAGATCTTCCCAAGATCTAGACGTAGCACACAAGGCAAAGATTTCCCACCAAGCCACGCAAGGACTTGGACGCTCCGCACAAGGAAGCGATTTCCCCCTAAGCCGCGCAAGGACTTAGACGCCGCACGCAAGACGACGATTTCTCTACCAATACAAAATGAAAAATATGTGAATGAAAATACAATATGAAAAGAACAACTCCCTAGAAAATCAGATCTCTGAACGGATTGTTGAAGCCTCGAGATGACTGATGATGTAGAAGCGCGCCCGATCTCGTCTTCAATCTTCAATCCTTCTTTGCACAAATGGGAGTTGAGGAGGTTCTGGAGCTCTCTGGTTCGTATGCACTCAGGAAGGGACTGGAATTCTCAAAAGCTTGGAATACACGAACCAAAGGAACCAATTTATAGAAATTCACTGTCGCCTGGGCGACAGTGACTGTCAGAATTTTCCGACAGCGCTAAACTGCCGCTGGAGTGCCGTCGTGGGTGGAGTCGTGGGCAGTTGTTGTAACCGCCGAGCTGTCGCCTGGGCGACATCGATGTCGGATTTCCGACAGCGCAACACTGCCGGTCGTGGGTGGAGTCGTGGACAGTTGTTGTAACCGCCGAGCTGTCGCCTGGGCGACATCGCTGTCAGATTTCCGACAGCGCAAAACTGCCTTTCGTCGATCTATCGTGGAGGGAAGTAGTTGTAACTTCAAAATAATTACTAAATTATTTTATAATGAAGGAGATTGACATAAACAATTTAGATTTAGAATTGAAAACTTAGAACACAATATAATAGAGATTACGCCAAATGATAGAAATCAAGTAAACACAAAAGAGACATGATTATATTATATGAAAAAATGTTTACATAAATTTGATTTCTATATCGCTAGAAATCGGAGGCGTACAAATGTAAATTTCTTTTTGTTTACCAATCCTTCTCCCAAGGATCGGAAGGCTATCACTTGTCTCTCCCTAGACCAAGCCCAAGCCTATCCTCTAGATCTTCCCAAGATCTAGACGTAGCACACAAGGCCACGATTTCCCACCAAGCCACGCAAGGACTTGGACGCTCCGCACAAGGAAGCGATTTTCCCCTAAGCCACGCAAGGACTTAGACGCTCCACACAAGAAAGCGATTTTCCCTACCAATACAAAGTAAAATGTATATAAATGAAAATACAAGATAAAATAAGAACTCCCTAGAAATTCAGATCTCTGAAAGGAAGGTTGAAGCCTCGAGATGATCCTTGATGTAGAAGCGCGTCCGATCTCGTCTTCAATTTCAAACCTTCTCAGCATAAATGGGAGTTCATGAGGTTCTGGAGCTCTCTGGATGGAATGCACTCAGGAAGGGACTTAAAATCTTCAGATTTCTGAATGCACGAACAAAAGGAGCCAATTTATAGAATTTCGCTGTCGCCTGGGCAACATCAGCTGTCGGAAATTTCCGACAGCGCAAAACTGCCGGTCGTGGTGCTGTCGTGGGCAGTTGTTGTAACCTCCGAGCTGTCGCCTGGGCGACATCGATGTCGGATTTCCGACAGCGCAACACTGCCGGTTGTGGGTGGAGTCGTGGACAGTTATTGTAACCGCCGAGCTGTCGCCTGGGCGACATCGCTGTCGGATTTCCGACAGCGCAAAACTGCCTTTCGTCGATCTACCGTGGAGGGAAGTAGTTGTAACTTCTCTGCTGTCGCCTGGGCGACAGTGGCTGTCGGAATTTTCCGACAGTGAAATTTTCCCACATTCAATTTTAGCTCCAGTAGAAATTTGAACATCTCATACCTGTTATCTGCACACCATTGATAAAAATAGAATCAAATACAAACGGGACTTTGTTATTATCAAACCGGAGGAGTGCGAAACACATGCTCCAACATCACGAACCTGCCAGTTCCCGTCGAGTTGCCGACCTCCTCCTCATGGTCGCCACCTACGAACATCTCGCCTTCTTGCCGAACTTTCCTTCTCTGACTGCGATCCACGCTCACTGCACCAAAGTGTTGATGCCAGGAAAATCCTGACCTCAAGATTCGGACCGATGCAGCCGGAGGCTACTCGCCCAGCAGTCCAACGAGACGACTAAGCTGGCGACTACTGAAGAGCTAGAAGAGCAACACACAGGACCCCAGGTGCTGCGGCAGGGAGGTCCCACCACGTACCCAGAAGCTCCGAAGAGACTTCCCCTCCAAGACCAAAGAACGGCCGAGCAGGGTACGAGGAAGGCACCGACTTGGCTAGTACCGGGAGTAGCGGCCAAGTGCGACAGGTTCCAGAATGCAAGAGCAGGGTTTCGAAAGCTCAAGTCCAGGTGCCAATCCAAGTACCCCTGGGGTCCTATTTATAGGAAAACCAAGGGGTAGGGGGGTTTATAGCCCAGCCCCCAACCCGGCGACTATGGGTTACTCGGCGAGTATCATGCCATAGTCGCCCATCTGGCGAGTATTGGGTGCTGCTCGCACACGCCGGGCCAATAGTCGCCAGGTCTTCTATTCCATACTCGCCAACCTGGCGAGTATTGCCTGCATACTCGCCGAGGTCTTCTCTTCTCTGCCTTGAACTGCCGGGCTCTGTGTTGACCTCTTTGACTTTCACTTCTGCCTACGTGGCCTTGGGGGGGGGGGGGGTCCACCCTCGGAGAATGAGGGTTGTACAGTGTGGTTATGCCGATAAGGCTATACCGACATTGCTTTCCCTGATTGATTATACTTCGAAGTTCAGGTGACGGTCATAGATGCTTCCGACCTTCTTTACCTAACCACGCTTCAACGAGTATTCGAGAGTTACAGACCAAAATGATCGGTAGGGCAGGTGTGGTCATGCCGCTGAGGCTACACCGACATTGCTTTCCCTGAAAGATCATTAAGATCGTAACAATGTCCTTCTCAATGCATGACAGAGCTGAGCCAGCCACCTAGACCTCCTTGATATGCTGAGGTGTGCCAGATGTCAGCAAGGACCCGTTATCCTAAACTTCCACCGCTCGAGCTTGGAGAGCTACTGCTACACAGATTCGAAATCTCCCCGATATCTGTGGTCCCGGCAGAATTACACGTCGAGCTAACAAGTCGAGGGGGAAGATAGTAGGATCCGTCGATATCTCACTTGACAGGTTTTTGGCTTTTCAAAAAACAACTTATTTTTAAGACTTATCATCCATCACTTGCATTGCGAATGTTTTGATAATACCTGCGTGATGTTTGGGAGAAGAAAAAGTGAGAAAAAGAATGAGTAAATCAGATACGAACATTTAAGAAAAGAAGAGCTTGAGATCATCTCCGCTCCATGAATGAGGCAATTCTTCTCCTTCATAAGTTTGGAGATGGTAAGCACCATTTTTAAGCACGCTCTTCACCACAAAAGGCCCCGCCCAGTTTGGGTTAAGTTTTCCAACTGAGCCGGCTCTTGCTGCCGCATCTACCTTCTTCAGGACTAGATCTCCAGCAGCGAATTCTTTGGTCCTTACATTTTTATTGAACAGCCTCGCCATTCTTCTTTTCACCTCTTCTTGTCTGATGATCGCGGTATCTCTCAGCTCTTCAATTAAATCAAGGCTACATTTTAACTCCTCATCATTTCCTTCCATCCAATCAATTTGATTCTGTTGTGCCAATAATACCCTTAGGCTTTTTACTTCAAATTCCACCGGAATAAGGGCTTCGGAACCGTGTGACAATTTGAATGGAGTCTCTCCAGTAGCAGAACATGGAGTTGTCCTCAAGGCCCATAAGACGGAAGGTAGTTGTTCGACCCAGTTGCCCCTGACATTTTCTACCTTCTTTTTCAAAAGATTTATGATGAGTTTGTTGGCGGCCTCTACCTGCCCATTGCTTCTAGGATGATGCACAGAAGCAAAACATAGCTCAATGCCAATTTGCTTACAGAAATTAATAAGAGTTGAATTATTGAACTGAGAACCATTATCCGTGATGATTGCCATTGGAATTCCGTGCCGACATATTATCTCCCCGCAAATAAAATTTTTCACGGCTTGAGTGGTAATTTTGGCCAATGCTTTTGCCTCTATCCATTTGCTGAAATAGTCAATCATGACTATAATATATCGACGATGCCCACTTGCCATAGGGAAAGGCCCAATCAAATCCATTCCCCAAACTGCAAACGGCCATGGAGTTGCTATTGACTTGAGTTGTTGAGCCGGCTGATTTTGGAGAGGAGCAAACTTCTGGCACTTTACACATTTCTTAGCAAATTTTTCCGCATCATTCCTCATTTGAGGCCAAAAGTAGCCTTGCCTCAGAATTCTTTTCTCCAAAGTTCTAGCCCCAGAATGACTTCCACATTCTCCAGAATGGACCTCCTGAACGACCGTTGGAATCTCCTCCTCCGAAACACACCGTGCTAATGGTGAAAGGAAAGTTCTTCTATAAAGCACTCCTGCAACAAGATAATAGTTAGCCGCTTTTCGTTTAAACCTTTTCCTATCCTTTATTGACGAATGGAGCTCTCCAGTTGAAAGATATAGAACAAATGGATCCATCCAAGACAGATGTTGATCAATCTCCATGACCTTTCCTTCTTCAATTGCTGGGCGAAACAATTCCGAAGTTGTTCCTCCCGAGAGAAGTCCAAATTTTGCCAACTCATCTGCTTCCACGTTCTCACCCCTTGGAATATGGTCGATGGTAAAGCTTTTGAACTTCCCTACCTCGATTTTCACCAGAGTTAGATACCGCTTTAAAATACTATCCCTAGTTTCGAAAGTTCCATTTACTTGAGAAGCCATCACCAAAGAATCTGTGAAGACTTTGACATCATCAATCCCCAACTCTCTGACAAACTTAAGACCGGCTAGCAAAGCCTCATATTCCGCCTGATTATTTGTTACTTGAAAATAGAACTTCAGCGCCTGATCCAGCCTTACTCCATTTGGGCTGATTAAGACAACTCCAGCTCCGGAAGAATTTCTTCCTGAGGCTCCATCCACGAAGATTGTCCAGGCAAGGGGCACTCCGACCCCCTTCTGCGACTCAACTTCTTTGGCATCCACCATGAAGTCTGCTAGAACTTGAGCTTTGATCGCCATCCTTGGAACATAAGATATGTCAAACTCACTGAGCTCTATTGCCCACTTTGCCAACCTGCCTGAATGCTCTGGCTTTTCCAAGACACTCTTCAATGGAAGATCAGTAACAACTAGAATCGAATGAGCTTGAAAATATGGTCTTAATCTTCTTGCTGAAGTTATAAGCATTAAGGCTAACTTTTCGAGAATAGGATAGCGAGTCTCTGCATTCTTCAGGATTCGACTCACGTAATAGACTGGGAACTGCTTCTTTTTCTCCTCTCAAACCAAAACGGAGCTTATGGCATCGGCTCCAACTCCTATATATAGAAAAAGATTTTCCCCCTCTCGCGGGCTTTGGAGCAAAGGAGTTGATGTCAATTGCTTTTTAAGCTGAGTGAAAGCATCATCACATTCCTTCGTCCACTCGAACCTACTCCCTCCCCGGAGGGTCTTAAAGAAAGGTGCACTCTTATCCCCTGATCGGGAGATGAAGTGACTTAAGCCTGCCATCCTCCCTCCTAGCTGCTGAATTTCTTTGGGGGACTTGGGAGGTGGCATCTCCAGAATAGCTTTTACTTTGTCGGGATTGGGTTCCAGCCCTTCTAGAGTAAGGAGGTGACCCAGAAATTTTCCTTTACTCGCCCCGAAAACACACTTCAACGGATTCAACCTCATATTAAAAGTTCGATTGGTTGCGAAAGTTTCCGAGAGGTCCCTAAGATGAGAAGAGAATAATTTGCTTTTTACCAAGAGGTCATCAACATATACCTCAAGGTTTCTTCCCTTTTAACTCCTGAAAACTGTATCCATCATTTTCTGATAGGTTGCTCCAGCATTTTTTAACCCAAAAGGCATTACGAGATAACAGAAGCAACCGTCATTCGTGATAAATGAAGTATGAGGTATATCTGGTTTATGCATTCTGATTTGATGGTAACCTGAAAAAGCATCTAAAAAGCTCATAAAAGAATAACCTACCGCAGAATCTACTAAAGAATCTATCCGATGCAAGGGGTAGCAATCCTTGGGGCAAGCTTTATTGAGTTTGGTAAAGTCGACACACATCCTCCACTTTCCACCCGACTTCTTTACCATTACAACGTTTGACACCCATTCTGGGTGTTGGATTGGTTGGACGAACTTTGCCTTCAGGAGCTTCTCTACCTCTTCACGGATAGGCTGTGCTAGAGTACTTGCAACAGACCTCTTCTTCTGCTGGATCGGGATGAAGTTTGGGTCAAGATTGAGATGGTGGCAAGCAACATCCGGGTCCACTCCAGGCATGTCATCTGCCGACCAAGCGAAGATATCTAGATTTTGCAGAAGACAAGAGATGAGCTGACCCTTGTCAGCTTCAGATAATTCAGCGTTGATGGAGAGGCTTCTGCTCTCATCTTCCTCGCTGATCTGAACATCTTGAGTTGCTTGGGCAGGTTCCAAGCGAACTTCATCTCTTGCATCCTCCTCACCTTCTTCTGTAGCTTGGACTTGTTCAGGAGCTTCGATTGATTCAGCCATCATGACCTCTTGGGGAGGAGAGGATACAATCATGTTGACCGTCTTTACGTAGCATTCCCTAGCTTTCCTTGGGTCGCTCCTGATTCGGTGTTGTTTGCCGTTCAAGGCGAACTTCACCGCTTGATGATAGGTGGAGACAATGGCTTGATATCCATTCAAGAAGGGTCTTCCAAAGATGGCGTTGTAGCTACTGGGAGCATCAACGACTATAAATTTGACCAACTTCACTATCCCTCCCAGAATTACGGAAAGAGTGACGAGCCCTTCTACTTCTTTCTTCTCTCCTGAAAAACCATAAAGGGGGCCTTCAGTTGATAGGAGGGATTTACCTGTCTTCAACGCCTCGAAGGCAGGTTTGAAGAGAACGTTGACTGAGCTCCCCGTGTCTATCAGAATCTTCTCCACTGTGTAATTTTCAATTACAGCTTTAATGACGACCGCGTCGTCAAAGGGATTCGCGGTCTGAGGAAGGTCTTCATCACCGAAAGTGACCGTTCCTCGGACCGGGGCTGAAGAGGTGGCCGCAACCTCTGATTGGTAAACCCTCTTCAGACTTGCCTTTCTTTAAGACTCCGGACCCGCACCCCCGTGGATGCAAAAAAGATTGCCCAAGGCGCCTTCGTCATCAGCATCCACACATTCATTGGGAAATCCGATATTGCCAAGATGGCCAATATCGTCCACTTCTTCGCATTCCCAGTGAACTTCTGCTACTTCCTTAGCCTTGGAGGTTGAGGCTTTGGCAGAATCATTCTTCTGAATGAGATCTCGGAGCTTACCCTCCTTCAGAAGCTTCTCTAAGAACAGGCGGAGAGCTCTGCAATCCTCTGTCAAATGTCCCCTATCTCTATGGTACTCACAGTAGAGAGTAGGATTTCTAGTCTTCGGATCAGAGTTTAACGGAGTTGGCCTCTTGAAAAAGGGCTGCTTCTGAAGGATTTGGAGCACTTCACTCATAGAAACACCAAAGTCTGTAAAAGACTCTTGGGACTCATTGTAGAGTGAAGGAATGGGCAGAAGAGGAGGTTGGGCGTACTGGATCTGGTGGACTGGGGTGACTTGCGGAGCAGGGGTAGCAGGGGTTTGAAGAAATGAACCCTGAGGCGGGAAAAATTGATTACCTCGATTGAAATGATTGTTGCGATAATTCTTACCTCTCGGAGCCGGAGGTGGGAGCTCTTGTCGAGGCTTCGAGGAAGACGGAGCCGGATAAAATCCCGCAGAGCCTTTCTGAGTGGCCCTATTGGTCAAATTGCTCACATAGGTGGGGTTGTTGATCTCCCCTTCTATGTAGCGATTGGCAATGCTAATCAGCTCCTGATAGGAGATAGGCTCCTTGGTTGTGACTTTAAACTTCAGAGGGCCTTCCTGCAGGCCACTGATCAAAGATACCATATAGAGTTCAGGATCCATATCCCTGACTCCCAAGATCTCTTTTTGAAAGCGGTCAACAAAATGCGCTGCAGTTTCGTTGTCGCCTTGCTTAATCTTGAAGAGGGTCGCAGGACCACTCTTCCTTTTCTTCGCGGTGGCAAACCTTAGAAGGAGCTCTTGCCTCAGGGCGGCAAAGCTCGAGATAGACTGACAAGGCAGCTTATAGAACCATTCCATGGCCGACCCATCAAAGGAGGTGACCATCAGCTTGCACCTCACTCCATCCGAAATGGTCCTGAGGGCAACAGCAGACTCGAAGGCTTGAAGATGACACATTGGATCTGTCTCTCCTGTATACACAGGATGGCGGGGCTCTCTGAATCCGTGAGGAATCGGATCCCGACGAATCTCATCAGTAAAGGGGGAAGGCTCCCCTAATTCAGAAGGTCCCGGAGGAGGGAGAAAGGAAGCAGGAGGAGCTTGAGGGTAAGCAAACCCTTCTTCAAAATTCAAGGTCTGAGCCGGAGGCCCCTGGGCTGCGGCTCGGAAAGAATTACGACGGGCGGCGAACTACTCATGCTGAGATCGCTGAGGAGCTGTGGGCTGGAAGACAGGGTGATCGCTCGGGTGACTGCTTACCATGCGGTCAGGAGTGGCGACCTGAGAGGCTTGGGGAAGGATCTTCTGGGAGATCGCGGCCAGAACCTGGTTCATGGCCTCAATCTGCTTCGCGGACTCCTGCTGAGTCCGGAGGACTTCTTGCCGGTCTCGGGCGACCTCTTGCTGAGAT
Organism: Dactylorhiza incarnata; assembly: GCA_033032865.1. Taxonomy (NCBI): domain Eukaryota; kingdom Viridiplantae; phylum Streptophyta; class Magnoliopsida; order Asparagales; family Orchidaceae; genus Dactylorhiza; species Dactylorhiza incarnata. The sequence continues at coordinate 189,479 of JAWHQI010000741.1, forward strand.
CGCGCGATCTCCTGCTGAACAGCGGCGGCGTCCTGCCTAGCTCGGGCGGCCTCGCGGAGAGCCTGCTCAACTCGAAGCTCGAAGCGGCGCTCAAGCGCTTCTAACGGATTGTGATCGGAAGGGGGAACGCTAGGAGATCGCAGGGGACGACCTCTGCGGCGATCAGCCATCTTGAAAGTCTACGAAATTCACCTGACACTTCGAATCTGAAGGTCGCGTGTTCGTTCTGTTGGTGCCAAAAATGGTACCTCCAAAATTCACACTAAAAAGGGGGATGGGAGAAAACTGCGAAGTGCAGGCTACTGAGACAGAAGATGCTGGAACAAAGAGAAACGATCACGAAATGACGATCACGAAGAAATGAGACCGCTTACACAGGTTGTAAGCTGGAGCCTCGAAGCAAAAGTCATTTTTCTGGTACCCCTACCCCTCTATTTATAGACGAGGGGGCTGCCCAAACGGGCAGAACTGAAAACTACGGGCTGCCCGGGATACAGGAGAGCCAGGGCAGGGAAATGGAATACAAATAACAAAGAAAAGAAAAACGATCAGACCGCTTAAGCTGGCGGTCTCACACTGCTCTGACCGCTCGGCACTTAGAAAATTCCAGTCGAGGTGTAACATCCCGATTCGAGCTAGACCCCTTGTGCGCGTTTTTGAGTCACGCGAGTTGACTCGGGCTCGGGGTGTGCTGAGGGCCAGGCTTGCACCTGAGCCGGGGAAGTGCACTCGACGAATGCGGCGAGTACCATTTCTATTCTTTGTCCCGATGCTTGTTGTATCGGGGTCCGAGCCGTCCGGGGAGTATAACTTGTGCAATAAAACTCGAAGGGAGCGTGCCGCCTTGAAGGAATTATAGTGCGTTCCTTAGCTCAAATGACATGGTGTTCAAATAGCGTATATATGAAGTCGACCAAAACAGTCGCCTTGAGCTACGCGACGCCTCAAATATGACTATTGTGCAAATGACCGCATAATCGGCCTTAGTTGATTTTGTTAGACTCGTAAAGTTGATACCAGTCCAACGAAGTCGACTGCACTCAATTCCGATGTGTATCGGAGAATTAGTCGCGTCGACGCGACTCTAAGTAACCTATTTATCCAAGCGGTGAAATCGAGCAAACGGCCTCGGTATTCACCCCAGTCAGTTTTGTTAGACTCGTGAAGCCTAAACGAGTTCAACAAAACTGTCTGCGCTCGATTCTGATGAGAATCGGCGATTTTATTAATGTGGTCTGCGAATAACATATTTATCCAAAATGGTGAAATGGACCAAACAATCTCGCAATTGACCCCAGTCAGTCTTGTTAGACTCGTCGCAATAGTACGAGTTCAACGAATTTATCCGTTTGCGATTCCGACGTCGTTTGAAGGAGTTTTGACGTTTAAGTCAAATTGTGCCGCAAACGCTCCGGGGAGCGTAAAATAGGCAAACGAACTCGGATTGGATCGTGGTCTGTTCCGATAGATGCGTATCGGCGAGACGGTCATAACGAGCCAGTCCGGGACGAATTCCGCGTCCTCTACGGCATGGTGCGAGCGTTTTAGTCAATAATAATAACCTTAGCATTATTATTATTATTAGCATTATTAACAATATACTTTTATATATATATATATCTGATTTACGTGTGTATATATATTAACATTATATATTTATCTTAGTTATTAGGTTAGAAGAAGCCAGGCCGATCCCTCTCCCTGCTCATGACGGCGGAAACATCCCACGCCCCACTGCTCCCTCCATCGCGTTCCAGCGACCGCTCGCCTCAAGCTCCTTCCCCTTTGGCGCTCCTCCCAGCGGATCGGGCAACGACGCATGAGCTCCGGCAACTTGCCTCTCCCGTGAGCCTCCTCCTCCAGCCACTCCCATTTCGCTCTCTCTCTCTCTCTCTCCCTACATCTCTTCCAGCAAACCTCCAACCACCATCCATCTCTTAGTTTTCACCCTCTCCACCTCCCACTCTCACTTTCTCTATCTCTAACCGCCGACCTCCATTTTCGGCGGTGAAAACTCCAAAAACAGCGAGTTCTCCGGCGAGATCCAAGGCCGACTCCTTCGGCGAACATCAAACGAGGTCCGAAACAAGGAGATCTGACCATGGCCGGCAATGATGGACAAATGCCGCGTGCACGGCTATTGGATAGCATGCATGGACACTCAGGTGACTTCCTCCCCTCTCCCTTGGTGCTAGTTTTCTTAGATCCGCTAGGCGAGATATCGAACTCAATTGAGTCGATTTGCGAGCGTGATGAAGCTCCGTAGGAAAAAGGCCGCGTTAGGGTTTTCGCCGTAGGGCGCCGATCGCCGCGAAAATACCCTCATTCAACTCCCCGCTTCAATACGAACGTGGGGCGTTGGTGTCGTGATAATCGAAGGCCTCGTGAGGGTGCATGGGAGGAGAGAAGGCGTTGCCCTAAATTGCAATTGGGTTGATAATGAATAGTTTCCTGTTTTGGGATTTCAATTATATATACATATATATATATATATGTTGTTCATTGGGTTGCTTGAGAAATGAGGGAGAGTTCCCTGTTAAATGAGATTTCACTTAGATATATATATATTCATTTGGCATTTGGGATGATAATGAAGTTCCCTGATTAATTGGATTTCAATTATATATATATAATGACCTAAATCATGTTTGGGGGAGACCATGAATAATCCTCTGTTATTAGGATTGTTAATTAGGTATGATAAATGTGATGAAAGCTCCCTGTTAATCATGGTCAATTTATAACTTGCATAAATGTGATGACAGCTCCCTGTTAAATCAGATTCAATTTATAACTTGCACGTAGCTATTAAGGAAAATTGTGCGCAGCTGGGTTCAAGCCAGTTTTGGGCCTGACCCCACTGGAACTAGGTTTCGGGCTCAACATGAATGTTGTAGCCCTCGGAAAGAGCTTTCCAACGATAGGTTATACGTTTTCTGGGGTGACCTGTAGTTCCCTAAAAGTCCAGTCGAGTGGACTGTCCAGGGAGCTGAATTGTGTTATTGTTCTCTGTTTTCTGCCCAGTTTTACACAACTGACTTCAGGTCCAATTTTATGCATTAAATACTTAGATCTGGGTCACGGGTTCAACGTAAGAGTTGTAGCCCTTGCTCTTAGCTTTTCAAAATGGGGTAGCACATAATTCTTGGATAAGTATAGCTCCCAGAATGTCAGTTTTAGTAAACAGTGTCATTATGTTCATGGTTTCAATAATTGGTGGAGATATTCTTTATATAGTTGTGATTAGTCCTGTGAAGTTTCATAATTTTTAGATGAGTATATGTTAACTGGGTATTTATGAATCTTGATGCTCTTATGTTGATATTTTAAAGTTCACCCCTTTGAACGTGATAAATCTTGGGAACATGATTATGAAGATTAAATCGTCTATGTTGCAAGGAATGTCGTTGAGTAATCTCGTGTTGTTAATATATTTACTCACCCTGGTTGGATTGGGGAAATTGCTAGGAGTATGATGGTGAAGATTTTAATACTTCACATATTGTTAGTACCACTAGGTTGGATAGTGGAAAACATTCGGTAAAGTATTTTATCTACTACGATCGTGATAAATGCTATAGTGTGATTTTGTAATTGTGTTTGAATTATGTTGTACGTTGGGAAGAATACATGTGAGTAACATAAAAATTACAGTTAAAGGTAAACGATTTGAATGCTAAACGCAATGAATCTTGTGATGATAACTACAATTAAGAAGGTGAAAGGAAGAATGTAACGTACTAACATTTGTTATAGTTATTGAATACACAAGTAGTCCGGTGGGGTCAAGTGTTTGGATTCCTCTCAAATTACTTATCGGATGATCGTAAAATTTGGTGGACATGTGCCTAATGGTATTGAGACCACCCCCGATCAGAATTATGAATGTTGGATTTATATATACGGTAATATTGTTAGACTCTTCCTATAAATTTGTTGTGTTGCAAATAACATTGGTAAATATAGACAAGGCTTGAAAATGGGGAAATTTTCAAGGTAATGATTATGAGATAACACGGGGGATCTCATAGGAGTCGGGTTGATATAAGCCCTTGATCAAATATTCGGTTATAAGTTATCATGATGCATGAATAATGGTGCTGAACCCTCAACAAGGTTAATAGTTTGAGCTTTTCGTAATACTTGTTAATTGAGTATGAGGGTGGGATGAGAAGTTATGTTGGGCCTTGCACATAATTTGTAAAAAGGGGGAATATGACGTCATTCCCGCAAGTAGTCCTACAGGGTCGTATAGAATGATTGTCATAATATATGCACACACCACCGCACGAGAGTTGTGACAACTCGGGATGGGTAACATCGGCTAAGCATGCAAGAAGTGAAATGTAATAAGACTCCGCTTGGGAGTCCTTGGGTGCTTATGAGCACGGGTTGTGCATGGGGAGCACATGGGTTGCATGGCTTACACCTGGTGGTGTATGGAACCTGGTTGGAGGATTACTTATGGCGGGTCTACGGGCTTGCTAGTCGTGACACCGACAGAAGCCAGCAGTTAGATTCTAGACCGGTTGGGTTGGACTTTTGGTGCTCACCTACCCAAGTCCCCTTCTGTGTCCTTGAAGGCTCCGCCGTGTGTTCTTAGCGTCGAGCAGTACGCAGGGTCTCCGCTGTGTGTTCTTAGCGTCGAGGCGTACAGAGGCCTGGGACTAGTAGTGTTCATACCCTCCTAGTGGTGGAGGAACTTGAATCTAACAGGGTTGGATGAGAAACAACCCTTGAGTAAAAGCCGAGCTTAGTCTTATGATATCATGATAGTCTTCTGGTAATAATCTTGAGTCAATTGGATGAATATTTGTAGTACCTTCCCTTATGTGGTTCATATAACTCATTTGGTCTGCGAATAGTAGAACGGTAGAATGAAGATAACTTGTAGACCATTAGGTAGGAATGGGGAGGTAGTTGGTGTACCTGATTTGGATGAAGAGGTTGAGGTCACCAAAAAGGAGTTTAGATGATGAGAGTGCTTGGTAATCTTATTGGTAGATACCAATAATACTAAGTGCCTTGAGAAAGGGAACTTTGGGGTGTCATCCCATTGTAGTTCCTAGTACCGTAGCGAGCCCCTTACAGGGTAACCCTCGGGAAGTCCAAGATTAACCCTAAATTGCAATAACATTTAAAGTAGACAAGAGTAGCCATAGTGGGGTAAGATTGGATTTATGTATCTCCTCCCAGTGTGGGAGTGATAGGTGTGTGGTATACTGGGTTGGACGAGCTGGAGGCTCGAGGGGAGGATAGCCCCGTTAGTTCTTGGATACTTGTGGCAGGTCTTCGGTACTAGGCAGGTCGTCACACCGACCGCGGTACGTGGACTTAGCGGGTGTGTTGGGGTCTGAGGGGCCAGCTTGTCTGCGTGTCGGGACGACAATTCCTCTAAGACACCTTCCACTTAGCTCAAAGCCTGGTGGACTCCAGCAAAGAGTACGCAGAGCTCCGCGGTTGTTTAGCGTCGAGGCATACGTGCAGTCTAGGCCTGGTAGTGTGCATACCCGCCTAGGAGTGGACAGCCCGGTCCGCTACCACCGTGTGTCATAGCGGTTGGTACCCGAGAGGTTGGCTTCCTCTCAAATAGAGGGAACTACAAAGGTCTGTGTGCACAGAGTCGTGTGTGTGAGTTCGTTGCATAATCATTCATAGCATAAGCATAGCATATGCACTTGCAGATCCTCATCATATAAATTAGTATGGGCTCTTTTATATGATGAGTTATAATTCCTGGAAATCCTAACTTATAAGTTTGTATGGGCATTCATATAAGTTAGGGTACGAGATTGATTACTTGTCGCTACTGTTCTTACTGCCTTGCTTTACCTGCTTTACCTGCTTTACTTACTGTTTATTTACTGCTGTACACCTTTATTATACCCCTGCTTATACATGATTAGATTAGCCCCTTTTACACTTGTGTAGCTTAGAATTTTCGTATATACTAGTTTACTTTCCCCGTCACCTGCTTTGTATATATTACTGTTATATTGCAGATTTTCTTCCTTTCCTTCCGCCCGGTGCCTTGGAGTCGCCGGGGGAGCGGATGGGAAGTCACTTAGTCTTTCTGACTAACGGTTGCTACCTCCCTCTTTTTAGGAGCACATTCAGATGTGTAGCAGCGTTCAGCACCGGAGTCCAGCCGGGTCAGGTGTGCAGGGCTGGGGTTTATGGTACCTTAGCTGCCGTTAGTGACAGAGGCGGGTGAGTGTTTTGAGATGTAGCCCTTGGGGCATTTAGCTGATTACTCTGATGATTTGCAGGAGCTTGTGTAGCTTTCTGTCTTTCTTATACTCTGATTTGGATATTATCACTTATTGTGAATCTTTGGTTTTTAATACTTTCTTTCATTGATGGGTTGGCGCTGTGTAGTTGGTTTAGCCGGCAGGATAGGCGTCTTGTGGGGGAGGCTAGCTCGTGTGCTAGCGCTTCCGCAAGGCGGCTGTCCTGGGCATAAGATTCCCCTCGGCCGTGTTGTGTGTTCCGAGAGGGGGATCTTACAAATGGTATCAGCTTGCAACGATCCTGAGATAAAGAAGTCCATTAGAACACTAGGTCACCCCTGCTAGCTAGATCAGTTTGAGGACAAACTGATGCAGCGGAAGCGGTGGTGTGCCCATGTGTAATTCACAATAAGTATGTCCGCTTTTTCCTATAGATAGTGCCAACCTAAGCCAAACTCGTACCCTTACATACAAATGCTGGCTCACTCCCGAGACTGTAATTTGTTTTCCCATTCCAACAGTCAGAGTTGGTTTGGCATATGACACCATTTTGGTCGACTTAGCAGGATAGGTCATGACGTATCCTAGCCTTATACTGATCTTGGGGATGATTGGGCCAAACAATAAGTGACCTTGAGTGACCAAGGGAAGAGTTTAACGTAAGTGTAAACGCTGGAGACTCACACCCTGAGATTTTTACCCTAGATATGGAGTAATATTATCACCTTACACAAAAAATTAGGCCAATTTCAATGAGAGTGGTGCTTGTAGTCTATTACCAGCTTAGTGAGAGACCACCAAGCATGTCTTTTATACTCTACGTGGATACCTCACACTTCTATTTATGTAGAAGGTTTCATATGGAGAAGATACGATAAGAATTTGGATCCAAAGAAGGCTCATGTTGGGACGAATGTGTTATATTGGTGGCGGAAGAAACTCAGTCGAAGAGATATGGAGGCTAATCTCTTCATTTATTGGGCTAGTTATGTACCGTCTTAGACCCCTTGAGGAGTTAGAATCTTTGTAATTTTTGATATTGGAGTTTTGATCCTTGAGAAGTTAATTCACCTTAAGCAAAGTAGACTGCTAAGGCCATGTTTGGGTTGATTGAAATTTTATTAGCGGAATAAGAGAGGAAAAACTTTTTTTGAAGATGATCATTTTCTTTATATTGTTCTAAGATTATGTGGTTAAGTAACGAGGAGAGTAGTAAATCTACACTTTGGGGATACGCAGCTATGTTGCGATAACATTATAACTGGGAAGTTAATGAAATTTTGTGCATGCATTGCGGGTATGATGATCAACTACCCCTCAGTTTGGAAATTCTCGGTGAACGTTTCCTTTAGTGTTGTAATTACTTGACATCGAAAAATTAATAAGTGTTAGGCGGTGGAGTCAACAATATTAATATGACTTGATTGATGATTTAAAATCCTAAGAGTTTGTATAAAATAAACATGCAAGCCATGGATGGTCGTTGGCAGGAATGGTAGGGCGCTTGTAATGGATTTGATTTAGTTTATCACATTGTGAAGTATGCCCTACTTTTGGTAGTCTGCATAACTCGCGTCGAAGGGAAAATCATCACGGCTAGTATATGAGTGCGTCGTTGCGGGGATCTATAGGGTAAGAACTCTAAGTTGAGGAAGGTATACCCCTAAGGTTTGTGCCCATACGTGAGGAGAATGTACCATATGGGCGGTGGAAGAAATTTAGTCCAAAAACGTGTGGGGGCTAATCCTATTTCTTCGTTTATTGGCCTAGCTAATGGACCAACTGAGGTTTCACCGGGGGTTAAAAAAAATAATAATAAATCTTTGCAAACTGCTTCGCTTAGCCTTGCTATAATGAGGTTTTCTCATCTAAGTCGTTACAAGTCGACGATATTAGAATTAGGTGCGCCTTGATGAATGAGTCATTTTAAGCAAGGTGGATGGTTAAACACCAAGTTTTGGATTACGTTGAGTCCCCTACCAGAATGACAGATATGAGTACCTAAAGGATGGTTATGTCTTTGCTCTGATCGAAGGCTATGCAGAGAAGTAGACCAAGGAGAAATGGTGATCTAAAACCTTTTGGGATATACACCGAGGTTGTCGAGTGTTCATACATGAACTCCTGGATAAATCATATAGCTGGGTAATTGAAGATATGAACACATTTTGATGTGTGCCAATTAGGACCTTTGTGAGTCACGTTGGGTAAAACTTAGCATGGTTTTAGATGGATGTCAATACTATGTGAAGAATGCGATGATATCCTGATGTGATGGTAAGGACTTGAGTTGGCAGTCCTTGAGTGCTGCTATGCACTAGTCGGATCTTGGCAAGTGCTTGGATGACTTAAGGACTTGGTGGTAGTCCTTGGGTTTTAATAGCATGAGTTCCATCATTAGAACCTTTTAGGGGTAGTAAGTGTAAAATCTTGAATCCTCTTGATAGTGTTGTAGTGCCTCTCAGTGATCAATGGTCGATCCGACGACCGCGCGACAAATTTTGGGGGACGCCTTGAAATTTGTTGAGTTGGAGTTGTATTTGATTGTTGATCAAAGAGGTGTGCTTAAAAGTGACATATTTAGGATAATTGGTTTAAATCGTAGCACTCATAGTGCTAAGGTTTTACAACGTGGTTGTTAAGTTATCAAATTCACAACAGTGGTGTCTATGCACTGGTTTGCGTACATATATAATGATATTGTAAACTAAATAAAATTACCAAGGATGCGTGTTGGAGACTCTTGAAAAACCAGGTATGATATTGATGCAAGACGACTGATGATGACACCTGCTATAGAGATATAGTGTTTTGAGATCCAGTCCTGCAAGGTGTAAACGAGCTGGTGGCTCGGCAGTCATGTTGGTTCATAGAACCTGGTTAGCGATATAGATGTTGGTAGTGGTTGCCGGTTGCATCGTGGTTTTATAAACGAATAGCCTGCTTGATGTCGTTCACACCAAGTCCTTGCTAAATGTTCCCTTGTATGTTGTATGCTGGAGATTAAATCACAACATAATCAGTTAGACTGATGTAGAGATTATTGAAATAATGTGTCATTATTAGTTCGTATGACTTCACAAGGCAAGAGTGCGCAAGCCATCTAGTTTCTATGTATAAATCGCAACAAGTGAGAATGCATATACAAGCTTGAAATTATTATGGCCGAAGTGCCCATGAATGAATATGATGAGTATATTTTACTCTCGTCCAGAAAATCTTCATAGCCTCAACCTAAAATTTCGGTGACGAAATTATTTCTTCATTTATTGGATTTGTAACATCCCGATTCGAGCTAGACCCCTTGTGCGCGTTTTTGAGTCACGCGAGTTGACTCGGGCTCGGGGTGTGCTGAGGGCCAGGCTTGCACCTGAGCCGGGGAAGTGCACTCGACGAATGCGGCGAGTACCATTTCTATTCTTTGTCCCGATGCTTGTTGTATCGGGGTCCGAGCCGTCCGGGGAGTATAACTTGTGCAATAAAACTCGAAGGGAGCGTGCCGCCTTGAAGGAATTATAGTGCGTTCCTTAGCTCAAATGACATGGTGTTCAAATAGCGTATATATGAAGTCGACCAAAACAGTCGCCTTGAGCTACGCGACGCCTCAAATATGACTATTGTGCAAATGACCGCATAATCGGCCTTAGTTGATTTTGTTAGACTCGTAAAGTTGATATCAGTCCAACGAAGTCGACTGCACTCAATTCCGATGTGTATCGGAGAATTAGTCGCGTCGACGCGACTCTAAGTAACCTATTTATCCAAGCGGTGAAATCGAGCAAACGGCCTCGGTATTCACCCCAGTCAGTTTTGTTTGACTCGTGAAGCCCATACGAGTTCAACAAAACTGTCTGCGCTCGATTCTGATGAGAATCGGCGATTTTATTAATGTGGTCTGCGAATAGCATATTTATCCAAAATGGTGAAATGGACAAAACAATCTCGCAATTGACCCCAGTCAATCTTGTTAGACTCGTCGCAATAGTACGAGTTCAACGAATTTATCCGTTTGCGATTCCGACGTCGTTTGAAGGAGTTTTGACGTTTAAGTCAAATTTTGCCGCAAACGCTCCGGGGAGCGTAAAATAGGCAAACGAACTCGGATTGGATCGTGGTCTGTTCCGATAGATGCGTATCGGCGAGACGGTCATAACGAGCCAGTCCGGGACGAATTCCGCGTCCTCTACGGCATGGTGCGAGCGTTTTAGTCAATAATAATAAACTTAGCATTATTATTATTATTAGCATTATTAACATTATACTTTTATATATATATATCTGATTTACGTGTGTATATATATTAACATTATATATTTATCTTAGTTATTAGGTTAGAAGAAGCCAGGCCGATCCCTCTCCCCCTCTCCCTGCTCATGACGGCGGAAACATCCCACGCCCCACTGCTCCCTCCATCTCGTTCCAGCGACCGCTCGCCTCAAGCTCCTTCCCCTTTGGCGCTCCTCCCAGCGGATCGGGCAACGACGCATGAGCTCCGGCAACTTGCCTCTCCCGTGAGCCTCCTCCTCCAGCCACTCCCATTTCTCTGTTTCCCCCTCTACTTTTTTTCACCTCCACAAATCTCTCCATCTCTCTCTCTCTCTCTCTCCCTACATCTCTTCCAGCAAACCTCCAACCACCATCCATCTCTTAGTTTTCACCCTCTCCACCTCCCACTCTCACTTTCTCTATCTCTAACCGTCGACCTCCATTTTCGGCGGTGAAAACTCCAAAAACAGCGAGTTCTCCGGCGAGATCCAAGGCCGACTCCTTCGGCGAACATCAAACGAGGTCCGAAACAAGGAGATCTGACCATGGCCGGCAATGATGGACAAATGCCGCGTGCGCAGCTATTGGATAGCATGCATGGACACTCAGGTGACTTCCTCCCCTCTCCCTTGATGCTAGTTTTCTTAGATCCGCTAGGCGAGATATCGAACTCAATTGAGTCGATTTGCGAGCGTGATGAAGCTCCGTAGGAAAAAGGCCGCGTTAGGGTTTTCGCCGTAGGGCGCCGATCGCCGCGAAAATGCCCTCATTCAACTCCCCGCTTCAATACGAACGTGGGGCGTTGGTGTCGTGATAATCGAAGGCCTCGTGAGGGTGCATGGGAGGAGAGAAGGCGTTGCCCTAAATTGCAATTGGGTTGATAATGAATAGTTTCCTGTTTTGGGATTTCAATTATATATACATATATATATATGTTGTTCATTGGGTTGCTTGAGAAATGAGGGAGAGTTCCCTGTTAAATGGGATTTCACTTAGATATATATATATATTCATTTGGCATTTGGGATGATAATGAAGTTCCCTGATTAATTGGATTTCAATTATATATATATATAATGACCTAAATCATGTTTGGGGGAGACGATGAATAATCCTCTGTTATTAGGATTGTTAATTAGGTATGATAAATGTGATGAAAGCTCCCTGTTAATCATGGTCAATTTATAACTTGCATAAATGTGATGACAGCTCCCTGTTAAATCAGATTCAATTTATAACTTGCACGTAGCTATTAAGGAAAATTGTGCGCAGCTGGGTTCAAGCCAGTTTTGGGCCTGACCCCACTGGAACTAGGTTTCGGGCTCAACATGAATGTTGTAGCCCTCGGAAAGAGCTTTCCAACGATAGGTTATACGTTTTCTGGGGTGACCTGTAGTTCCCTAAAAGTCCAGTCGAGTGGACTGTCCAGGGAGCTGAATTGTGTTATTGTTCTCTGTTTTCTGCCCAGTTTTACACAACTGACTTCAGGTCCAATTTTATGCATTAAATACTTAGATCTGGGTCACGGGTTCAACGTAAGAGTTGTAGCCCTTGCTCTTAGCTTTTCAAAATTGGGTAGCACATAATTCTTGGATAAGTATAGCTCCCAGAATGTCAGTTTTAGTAAACAGTGTCATTATGTTCATGGTTTCAATAATTGGTGGAGATATTCTTTATATAGTTGTGATTAGTCCTGTGAAGTTTCATAATTTTTAGATGAGTATATGTTAACTGGGTATTTATGAATCTTGATGCTCTTATGTTGATATTTTAAAGTTCACCCCTTTGAACGTGATAAATCTTGGGAACATGATTATGAAGATTAAATCGTCTATGTTGCAAGGAATGTCGTTGAGTAATCTCGTGTTGTTAATATATTTACTCACCCTGGTTGGATTGGGGAAATTGCTAGGAGTATGATGGTGAAGATTTTAATACTTCACATATTGTTAGTACCACTAGGTTGGATAGTGGAAAACATTTCGTAAAGTATTTTATCTACTACGATCGTGATAAATGCTATAGTGTGATTTTGTAATTGTGCTTGAATTATGTTGCACGTTGGGAAGAATACATGTGAGGAACATAAAAATTACAGTTAAAGGTAAACGATTTGAATGCTAAACGCAATGAATCTTGTGATGATAACTACGATTAAGAAGGTGAAAGGAAGAATGTAAAGTACTAACATTTGTTATAGTTATTGAATACACAAGTAGTCCGGTGGGGTCAAGTGTTTGGTTTCCTCTCAAATTACTTATCGGATGATCGTAAAATTTGGTGGACATGTGCCTAATGGTATTGAGACCACCCCCGATCAGAATTATGAATGTTGGATTTATATATACGGTAATATTGTTAGACTCTTCCTATAAATTTGTTGTGTTGTAAATAACATTGATAAATATAGACAAGGCTTGAAAATGGGGAAATTTTCAAGGTAATGATTATGAGATAACACGGGGGATCTCATAGGAGTCGGGTTGATATAAGCCCTTGATCAAATATTCAGTTATAAGTTATCATGATGCATGAATAATGGTGCTGAACCCTCAACAAGGTTAATAGTTTGAGTTTTTCGTAATACTTGTGAATTGAGTATGAGGGTGGGATGAGAAGTTATGTTGGGCCTTGCACATAATTTGTAAAAAGGGGGAATATGACGTCATTCCCGCAAGTAGTCCTACAGGGTCGTATAGAATGATTGTCATAATATATGCACACCACCGCACGAGAGTTGTGACAACTCGGGATGGGTAACATCGGCTAAGCATGCAAGAAGTGAAATGTAATAAGACTCCGCTTGGGAGTCCTTGGGTGCTTATGAGCACGGGTTGTGCATGGGGAGCACATGGGTTGCATGGCTTACACCTGGTGGTGTATGGAACCTGGTTGGAGGATTACTTATGGCGGGTCTACGGGCTTGCTAGTCGTGACAGCGACAGAAGCCGGCAGTTAGATTCTAGATCGGTTGGGTTGGACTTTTGGTGCTCACCTACCCAAGTCCCCTTCTGTGTCCTTGAAGGCTCCGCCGTGTGTTCTTAGCGTCGAGCAGTACGCAGAGTCTCCGCTGTGTGTTCTTAGCGTCGAGGCGTACAGAGGCCTCGGACTAGTAGTGTTCATACCCTCCTAGTGGTGGAGGAACTTGAATCTAACAGGGTTGGATGAGAAACAACCCTTGAGTAAAAGCCGAGCTTAGTCTTATAATATCATGATAGTCTTCCGGTAATAATCTTGAGTCAATTGGATGAATATTTGTAGTACCTCCCCTTATGTGGTTCATATAACTCATTTGGTCTGCGAATAGTAGAATGGTAGAATGAAGATAACTTGTAGACCATTAGGTAGGAATGGGGAGGTAGTTGGTGTACCTGATTTGGATGAAGAGGTTGAGGTCACCAAAAAGGAGTTTAGATGATGAGAGTGCTTGGTAATCTTATGGGTAGATACCAATAATACTAAGTTCCTTGAGAAAGGGAACTTTGGGGTGTCATCCCATTGTAGTTCTTAGTACCGTAGCGAGCCCCTTACAGGGTAACCCTCGGGAAGTCCAAGATTAACCCTAAATTGCAATAACATTTAAAGTAGATAAGAGTAGCCATAGTGGGATAAGATTGGATTTATGTATCTCCTCCCAGTGTGGGAGTGATAGGTGTGTGGTATACTGGGTTGGACGAGCTGGAGGCTCGAGGGGAGGATAGCCCCGTTAGTTCTTGGATACTTGTGGCAGGTCTTCGGTACTAGGCAGGTCGTCACACCGACCGCGGTACGTGGACTTAGCGGGTGTGTTGGGGTCTGAGGGGCCAGCTTGTCTGCGTGTCGGGACGACAATTCCTCTAAGACACCTTCCACTTAGCTCAAAGCCTGGTGGACTCCAGCAAAGAGTACGCAGAGCTCCGCAGTTGTTTAGCGTCGAGGCGTACGTGCGGTCTAGGCCTGCTAGTGTGCATACCCGCCTAGGAGTGGACAGCCCGGTCCGCTACCACCATGTGTCACAGCGGTTGGTACCCGAGAGGTTGGCTTCCTCTCAAATAGAGGGAACTACAAAGGTCTGTGTGCACAGAGTCGTGTGTGTGAGTTCATTGCATAATCATTCATAGCATAAGCATAGAATATGCACTTGCAGATCCTCATCATATAAATTAGTATGGGCTCTTTTATATGATGAGTTATAATTCCTGTAAATCCTAACTTATGAGTTTGTATGGGCATTCATATAAGTTAAGGTACGAGATTGATTACTTGTCGCTACTGTTCTTACTGCCTTGCTTTACCTGCTTTACTTACTGTTTATTTACTGTTGTACACCTTTATTATACTCCTGCTTATACATGATTAGATTAGCCCCTTTTACACTTGTGTAGCTTAGAATTTGCGTATATACTAGTTTACTTTCCACGTCACCTGCTTTGTATATATTACTGTTATATTGCAGCTTTTCTTCCTTTCCTTCCGCCCGGTGCCTTGGAGTCGCCGGGGGAGCGGATGGGAAGCCACTTAGTCTTTATGACTAACGGTTGCTACCTCCCTCTTTTTAGGAGCACATTCAGATGTGTAACAGCGTTCAGCACCGGAGTCCAGCCGGGTCAGGTGTGCAGGGCTGGTGTTTATGGTACCTTAGCTGTCGTTAGTGACAGAGGCGGGTGAGTGTTTTGAGATGTAGCCCTTGGGGCATTTAGCTGATTACTCTGATGATTTGCAGGAGCTTGTGTAGCTTTCTGTCTTTCTTATACTCTGATTTGGACATTATTACTTATTGTGAATCTTTGGTTTTTAATACTTTCTTTCATTGATGGGTTGGCGCTGTGTAGTTGGTTTAGCCGCCAGGATAGGCGTCTTGTGGGGGAGGCTAGCTCGTGTGCTAGCGCTTCCGCAAGGCGGCTGTCCTGGGCATAAGATTCCCCTCGGCCGTGTTGTGTGTTCCGGGAGGGGGATCTTACACGAGGAGGCAGCTGGCGATCTGGGCGGTCACCGAAACTGAGACCGCTGAGACCGAAAAATTTGACCAGCAAGAGGAGGTCGCGGGCTTTCCGGACAAACAGGGAGCATCCAAAGCTCATGGCCGAGCTCCCCCTTAATGGCAACACCACTTAGATATCCAACCTCACCCCCAATACACCCCTCCATCAGCTTCAGACGGTGCCAAGCAACTGAAATCAAGTTTTGGATCAAGACATTTGATGGAGAAATGAGGAATCGGCATGAGAGAGCTTGGAGCATGGTCGGCCATGACGATTCCGGGAAAAGTCCACCATCAAGCTCGATTGAGGCAAGTTTCCTTCCCCTCTCCACCTGTGCTAGTCTCCTAGATCTTCTAGGGTTGAGATCGAGCTCAAATGAGCTCGATTCATTCTTTCATTTTCGGAAAAATGGGGCATTTTAGCCCAAGCTCAAAACCGTCGTTTGGGCCGCCGCCGGTGGTGGTGTCACCGGGGATCCATAGCCCCCACATCCACGATGGATATGGCGGTGTTTGCCGGCCGAAGGGGTGCCCAGGTGGCCGGGAAAAAGGGACTGAAGTCAGCCCTGTAAACTGGAATTTCGGGCTCAGGGAGGAAGATGATGAATAGTGATTTTAATAAATGTTGTATAGTTATTAAAATCTGTTACAAATGAACCCTGAACTTCAGTTAAATATTTAGTCCACTTAGAGGCCTCTACAGAAATTGTTTCCTGAATAAAAGTTGTAGATATAGGTCTCTACTAAAATTAGAAATTTGTTTCATGTAAATAGGAATCACGTAGCTCCCTCAGCAACATTTTTGGTGGGACTGGTCTTAGAGTAGATCAGAAATTAAAATAGTAATATCTCTCCAATGGTAACTCCAAAAATGCTGAAATTTGGACCATGCATGTATGTCCTCTAGGACTATCTTGTGTCAAAAAGTCAGATTTTTAGGAGATGATTTTCCTAAGGTTTTATTCAAAATATGTAAAATCAAATAAGTGGCATTTTTGGAGTTGTATAGCTCCAACTGGCCCCAATTTTGTGTGTCACACTTATTTAGGCAATATTAGCCCATGGTTAAAATTTGAGATCAAATGGACCTCTTCATGTAGGGTAATTCCCTTTGCATGTCTCTACTTAAAAAGAGGATATGGTGTGCCAATAGCCCAAAGGGGTATTTTGAGTATTTAGCTCAAAATGGCTTTGAGTTAGCTTCTGAAACTTTGCACACACCTCCTTTATGATATAATACACTACCTTAGAAAATCTTAGGATTTCTAGGATCAAGAATCTTGTGAATATGATCAAATTTACCTATGCCATAATTTTGTATTTATGAAATGTTCTTGGTTGGTACTTGGAGATAAATTGTGAAACTCTGGTGAATCACTTGTTATGCCATTTAAAATCTCTGTAAATTTTGGTAGAAAATTTCAGAGATTAATTCTTTAGGAATTATCTAATTTGTCATATGTCACAATTCTGAATAATAGAAAATTTATTAGGCAAAATGTTTGAGGAATTATTGAAACTCTGGAAAATAGTTAGGAATCCAATTATGAATCTCAGTGATTTTTGTTAGAATTTTTGGAGATATTATTTATGATAAAATTTCAGTTATTCAGTTTGTCACCCTTCATAATTTGTACAATATCTATGATAAAACTTTTTTGGAAAATTATGAGATTTTGGATTTGATGCTTTCTGTGCACTGTGGTGTTATAGTATTTTTCGCAGAATTTTTGGGTGTCAAAATTTAGTACTTGATGTGTAAAGCCATCTTTTCATCCTTTATTTATTAAATGGAAATTATAGTTATAAATTCACTGGAAAATAATGAAACTTAAGATTTTATGTTTTTAGATCGTTAATGTGCTATATTGATTTTCTTAGAATTTGTAGAGGTCATGAAATGATACTTGATGTGTAAAACCCTATTTGCACACCTTGAATATTAAATAGAAATTATGGTTATAAATTCACTGGAAAATTATGAAACTTAGGATTTGATGTTTTTAGACCATTATTGTGCTATACTGATTTTCTAAGAATTTGTAGAGGTCATGAAATGATACTTGATGTGTAAAACCCTATTTGCACACCTTGAATATTAAATGGAAATTATGGTTATAAATTCCCTGAAAATTTATAAAACTTAGGATTTGATGTTTTTAGACCATTATTGTGCTATATTGATTTTCTTAGAATTTGTAGAGGTCATGAAATGATACTTGATGTGTAAAACCCTATTTGCACACCTTGAATATTAAATGGAAATTATGGTTATAAATTCACTAGAAAATTATGAAATCTTGGAATTGGTATATTTAGATCATCATTGTGCGGTAGAAATTTTCTCAGAATTTTTGGGAGAACTGAACTAGTACTTGATGTGTAGAGTCATATTCTCACACCATTAACATTAAATGAAAATTTTAGTTATAAATTCTCTAGAAAATTATGGAATTCTGGGAATTAAGTTTTTATGTTAATTACTATCTCTGGGAATTTTATCAGCAAGACTTAACTTACTTTTAGAGTACTTCCTTTATAATTTACATTATGACAATAGGGTGATTGAATTTAATTAGAAGTCAAATTTAATGAGAATGTGTCAAAACTCTGGTCAACCCCTAAATTACTCCTCATGAATCTATGGTAAAAATTTGGGACTCATTTGGACATGATATGGTCAAGGTTGCATCCTAGGAGTCAAACTTAGTTCAATCCCACCTTGGTCTGCGAATAGTAGAAACTGAAAACATAGATTTGGACCCCTCCCTTATGGTCACCACCCATAGAGTTATTAACTTTAAGAGATTTGCATATGCCTAGTTAGGTTGGAGGATTAATCATCAAAGGCAGTCAACGGAAGTAAAGACGGGGTGCGTTTAGTAAAACTATCAATTCAGGAATTTGACAAGGGTTAGGGGAGGTGAAGAATGACTTAGCAGAAAGTGCAAATTGTGATTGAGAGATAACACAAGGAAATAGTCGGTCACTAGGAATGACATGGTTCGGTGTTCAATAGAACACCGACACATGTCTGCCCGAGTCAAATGGTAATCCACCATAGGATTTTAGAGCAATTAGAGAGCAAATGGGCAAACAAGAATGGGTAGTCACTAAATAAAATAAATATCCTAGAAAGGGGGGATTTGGGCTTCAGTCACCATCGCATTCCCTAGTACCGTCGCGAGCCCTTCACAGGGTAGTCCACGGGATGTCCAAGATTCACCCCAAGCTTCTAAGATCAATTAACAATAGACAAGAGTAGTAAAGTAGGAGAACTTGAAATATAATCTCCCTCCCAAATTTGGGAAGGAATGAAATAAGGACTATGATAGTCCTGCGAGCGGTAGGCTCGAGTTATAAGGAAGGACTGGGATAGTCATGTGAACGGTAGGCTCGAGAATATAAGGAAGGACTGACATAGTCCCGCAAGCGGTAGGCTCGAGTTATAAGGAAGGACTAGGATAGTCCTGCGAGCGGTTGGCTCGATTTTTATAATGTTGGTTTAGAATTATGAGCTGAAGGCTCGGTGGTAAGAGATAATACATATTTGCATGTGCATAAGATGTGGTGAATCTTTGGTTCTGGCTTAGTCGTCACACCGACAGCGGTTCGTTGACTCAGCAGTGCTAGTGGTTCGATTAGGGGCCAGGTTGTTTTTACTGCGCGTCCGACGGGACAGATTCCCTAAACCCTGCCTGGCCAAATTCAGTAGAGTACGCAAGAGCTCGTGAGTACCAGGTACCGATATCACAGCGTACGTTAGGGCATAGGTCTGGTAGTGTGACTTACCCACCTAGGTGAGGAGACGCCCGCTCCTCTGCCACCGTTTGACCACGACGGGAGGTGCCCGAGAGGTTAACTACCTCCGAAAAGTGGGAACTAAAGGTCTGTACGTACAGAGTCGTGTGCGTGAGTTGCACCATTGCATTGCACTACATATCATAACATAACATTCTTGCATAAAACAGAAATCTCATCGTATAAATTAGTATGAGCTCTTTTATACGATGAGTTTACATTAGTGCCAGATCCCTTAGCTTATGTGCTTTTGTGTGTGTATATAAGTTAAGGTTACATTCGTAGCTGCTCTTATTTACTTTTATCTGCTCTCTTACTTATACTGTCTTTTACTTATTGCTGTCTCACTTACTCTGCTAGAATAGAATTGTTATCATTAATTGTTTAGTATTTATATACCCTGATGGTCTAGCCACTTGTCACCTGCTTGATTCATTACCCCTTGATGTCCTCCACTTCCTCCTCCCGCACGGTGCCTAGGAGTCGCGGGTGGAGGCGGTGAGGAATTTGCCGAGTCTTATAGACTGACGGTCGGTGGACCACATTTTTAGGGATGGTGTGTCAGAACAGCTGGACCACGTTCTGGGGACAGGTCAGGAGGACGGGATGAAGCAGAACAACCACTGTCCGTTGTTGCAGTAGCAGCTACATGCACGTGATGACAAGTTCGATAGCTTCCGCATAGATGTAGAGTGAGAGAATTGTCTACCGTATTTTGGATATGTACCGGGCATAAGCCCTTACTCTCTTACTCTTTCTTTTGTACTCATTGATGGACTTGTATTCTATTTTGAAATATACAGCTATGTGTGATTGTGGAGTTGGTGCATTTTTTTTATTTATCTCCTTCTTATCTTTTGTTGGCCTGTTGATCGTTTTTGCCGGCATGATCGGCGTCTTGCGGAGGCAGCTAATTCGGGTGTTAGTGTCACCGTAAGGCAGCAGTTCTGGGCATAAGATCTTACACAGCGTAGGATGTTCGCAATTACGATACTTCCTTTGGGCATTCTTACTTGCATGAAGAAGTGTTACTCTATTGTTTGAGACTAATTCTACTGGGGTTGGTAAAGTTCAAGGTGTTGAGAAATCAGGTGTAAATATTCTGCATGTCTATGCAACATCATGTCAATGTGTAATTCTTGTGCTTCCAGATCTTAGTACTACAAATCCTATGATACAACTCAACCCACCATGCACTTCAGTCTGGAAGTTTCTGCGAGTGAATACACATTTCTCGAACCTGAAGGTTTAATTTTAGAAGCTATGCGAGCTCTTTGTATATGACCGTTAAAGCTTTCGAAGAAATACGCAAAGGCTTCATATGGAAATATTGGGATTTGCTTTCATAGGTATGTAGCCTGCTTGAATTCTTCTAAATGAACACATTTTGTTTATAATTGTGTTAGTATTTTATGATTTAGTAACATTCTTTAGGACTTTCCAGATATTGCTAAAGCATTTTGATTTGTAAAACTTCATAAAAATGCTTCTATTGGAGCCTGCCGATGTGGGAATGATGAATGGAAAAGTCATAGAAGGGTGAATGGAAGTCTGTCATGTCACCTTATAATGACACCAGGTTCATAGACGATGTTAAGTGTACGAAAAATGTTTATGGATCCATCATGTTTAGATTTCTTCTATTACGCCATTTTGGGGCTTGCAATCACACATAATATTGGCGATCTGCATCTTAGACCTAAATTAGGATTCTTTTACCTTGCAGAATTTCACCAATGGCACTTGATTTGTCTTATTGGTTTTCTTCTGTTGTTATTGGCACCAATATATTGTGAGCAAGTGGGTGCCATTTTACTACAAAAGTTCAATAGTTTTAGGTGTTCAATGCCTTCCCAAACAGACTCTTAAAAATGATTGTGGTAAGGTCATGCTACTGGCCGTTTTCTGTGCTTTTATATGTTTGGCAAAGGTATAACCATACTTTTCCATTCTTATACGCGTTATGCGGTTTTCTTATGACAACTTGGAATCAGTTCATACATAGCACATTACTTCTCCAAAATAGTCAACTATATTCTTGTGAGCTTTGGGTTGAGTGAAGAGATGCATAATCTAGTAAAATTGTTGTAGTCAAAATCATATTCTTTTTCTTTTGTGGGTTTAACAGCTCAATCAAATAAGCATGTTCTATATCTGCTTTCCTCCAAAATTTGTATGTGGTAGCACTTATGATAAATGTTATTAGTTGCTTATGGTTATGTTCTATTTATTAATATTTGATGATCAATCTTTTTTAGTTCTAAATTTTGTTTATGAAGACATAAAATCTGAAAGACACTTATCCAAAGTACTATGGTATTGAATGGTAACTAGCATGACTAATTCTTTGTGCATAACTTTATATTGATTCCCTAATTAAATATCTTCTACTAGAAAAAAATTATTTTATTTTGTACACCACAACATTCAATGTATCTCTTTTGTTGCTTACAAATTAGTACTTTTTTTGTATAACCCATCTAAAAAACAAATTCTAGCATGGTAGCTAGATGTATATTCATTCTTCAATAGATTAGTTTGATAGGTAATTAAGAAGCTTCAATGGCTTGCATTACTAGCTCTTCAATAGATTGGTCATAATTTTTTGTAGTTTTGAGTTGTTGGAATGTTGCCCAACAAATTCCCAGGGGGGAGGCATGTTCGTTTTGATCCAAAGGAGATGAGTCTCAAATTTGAAAACATCATAAAAATCTGTTTGTTAATGGTGTTTATGGCTCCTTGTTAATGGCATGTTTCTGCGTCTTACTCTAGAATTGAGCATTCATGAATATCACTTGTATTGTGAGCCGAATCCCCATGGGGTTTGAAAATTATTTGGAGGATGAATCCTTTCTTATTCATCTTTTGCAAATAAATAGATACATGAGATGTACAGAAAAAGAAAATACATGAATTTACCTATGAGAGACTTTCTACAAATGGCTCCAACGTGTGAAGCTTTTAGGAAATTATTAATTACAGAGGATGAGTTGTCAATTACACCATATTTATGTGGTGAATTGAAAGCCTTCCTTTCATATGTGAACTGAGATTATTTCCACGAAATACCATCCTTGATTTGAGCAATTGTATCCTTGATTTAAGCTAAATATTGAATTCACATTATTTCCCATTATTTATTTTATAGAATATAAATTAATAACAGTTACTGCACACTGTAACATGGAAGAAGAGTCGTCATTGATAAGAAGAAGAACAATAGAAAATATGAAAATAACAATTCGTGCAAGTTCTTTTATCACCACATTCAAAATGTAGGAAGAAATTATTTTATTATGATCACGATTGATTCAAGAAACACATCATTGGTGTGTTTTGAGGGGTATTGCATTTCCTCCGACGTAGTATGCGCATCTGGCGGCGTTCCATGCAAGATATTATATATTGAAGGAGACTCGGATACCGTCTTTTGGTCCAAGTGGCCGGAAAAAAGGAAGCTCATTGTTCTTGAGTAGATTTGTTAATTACATATTTGTTTTTCATTTAATAGTAATCGCTTTGTTTATATTTTCATTGAGATTTTTTTACAAAGTAGATATTTGATCTATTTATTATTCTCTCTTATCTTGTAAAACTTTTTTATTTCAATTTAATAGCTAGTGAATGAATATAAGGGCAATCGGCTATGCTCACCGGGCAAGCCAGGAAATTAAGCACACATGACCAGGAGCGGATTCAGAAAATTCAACGGAAGAGGGGGCGGGGGGATTTTCTTTCTCATTTGACCATCATTTTTCACGTATAAGTAGTCAAAATTCATTGTCTCAACGAGAATAATCCAAATTCACTGATCATCACCCCACAAATCCGCCCCTGCACATGGCAGATGATAATAAAATGTTAGGGAAGAAAATTAAAGCCGCTGCATTAAAGCATATCATATAAGATAAGATGATCAAACGAAGGAACATGAACTTATTCCGGAAATGTAAGATTCAGAAAAGAACTACATGAATTGCAAATTAACCCCTATCAAAATTCAAACGTGCACACATAGCAATAATTAATACTCTCTTAACATTGGTCGCACCCGACTCCTGGAACGCATGCATTATTCTTATGCAGACTCATCTTCATCACCGTCATCATCTCAATGCGAATTCATGGTTTGTTTCCATACCCGAGTTCCTTGGGCATCGTTGAGGTAAAGGTAATCATCGTCGAGGTGGAGCTTGCATGGATGACGCCTTTTTATGTTAATATGAAGATCATTCGTCCACACGGTAAAAAATTGGTTTGACCGGACTTTAAGCTCGCAATCTTCCTTCAATTCAAGTACGCAGCCATGCCCTCCGTTGGCGGTGTTTGTAGCCCAAACTGGAATGTGTAAAGGCTCATTATGGGTCGCTACGAGGTTGCAATCATACTGCATGGTGAGCACGAAGATACCACCCTGGAGAAAGCCCCCAGAGTACAGCACAATTTTTGACGAAACGTGTGGCACATACGTCATGAATACTGCAATTGCAGCATACAAGAGAGTTGTCGATGCAGAGGCGGTGATCGCCATGACGCACTTATTTGCCCAAGAGATAGTAGGGGGAATGAAGGTTGCTCATTTTGCTTGTACTATAACCATATATATTTATAGTATGTAGAGGTTGAGGTCTATGTTTAAGATTTTGTCGTGCATAAAAAAATTACAGCCACGTGTCAAACGGAGATAAGCAGGCACTTGATGCCACTTTGTATTTTAAAGAGAGAGAGAAGATTCCACATTGTATTCTTATGCAGACTCTTCTATTGATTACATCAACGGTCAATATACGGTGCCAAAGTCACTATTTCAAGGGGATAGAAAAATATCAATTTTTTATTCTTGCGAATAACTATTTCAAGAAGAAGAAAATATCATCAACTCTTGATAAAAGTTTCGTTGCGGGTCGTTCAACGCACTTATGGACCTGCCGAGGTGGATCGTCTTAGCTTGAGAGTGAGTCGAACATGCAAACAGTCAAAACATAGAACTAACAGTAGACAACAAGATTTTTACGTGAAAAACTTGGAAAGAGAAAAAAATCACGGGACCAGAACCAGCTTGGACGAAATCCACTAGTAGCAGCCGAGTATACAGATTATTAGTTTTTCAAAGGGTGACAGATCATCGCTCGTTTACAAGTATTTCTTAAGTATCCGGTGTTGTTCAGCGGAGCGCGGCGTGGCGCGCACTAGAGCGGAGTGTGGGGGCGCGTAATGGAGATAGTGCAGACTGGAGCGGAGCGCATACTGAAAGAGAAACAAGCATGCGGGAAGCGTGTGTTGAGCATGAGAATGAGCGCCGAGTCGGGTCTTCGTGCCTATGAGGTGGACTTCCGTCTGCAACTCTAATTCGTCGAAAAAACTTAGAGCTATTTCTCCACTTTCTCCCCTTCCAAATGAAAGTCTAGGCCCCTGCGTTCTCTTGACCATTGAAGCGGAGAATACGAATGTACAGTTTAGGTCTCTCTGATCATAAATTTTAGGAATATGACAACCTTGCCCCCCCCCCCCCCCCCCCCCGGAGGCCCAGACAGCTTGGGAAGCCTAGTCAGGTTCGCCGAAAGGGCGGCTGAGGTGCCTGCGGGCGCGCAGCCTGCGCAGCCCCTGCGTGCGACTTCTGGGCCCCATGTGTGTGATTTGGGTATCCGTTTACACTACAAGATATAGTCTCAACGACGACGTTTTTTTTGCGACGCTTTTGAAAGCGTCGCTGTTAGTTTTATATTTAGCGACGATTTTTTCCATAAACGTCGCTAATGCAAAAAAATAGCATTTGCTACGTTTTTAAGGAAAACGCCACCATACGTGTTTAGCTCTTGTGACGATTGTTTTTAAAACGTCACTAAAGTAATGTTTTTATTGTGACGTTTTTGAAAACGTCGTCGTTAGTTTACATTTAGCGACAATTTTTTTTTAAAACGTCGCCAATATAAAAAT
Source organism: Dactylorhiza incarnata (assembly GCA_033032865.1). Classification (NCBI taxonomy): domain Eukaryota; kingdom Viridiplantae; phylum Streptophyta; class Magnoliopsida; order Asparagales; family Orchidaceae; genus Dactylorhiza; species Dactylorhiza incarnata. Next base: position 214,673 of record JAWHQI010000741.1, read on the forward strand.
TTAGCATTAGCCACGCTTTGCATGAAAACACGTCAGCATACATGTTTATCTTTCGTGACGATTTTTTCAAAAACATCATCAAAACACATGATCTTTTGTCAAAATTTGTTATCTAACATTTCATAAGATCTTTTGTTAAAAGGGATATGAGTGATATAGTTATCATTTATCAAATAATTGAACATGAATCACGTCATGTACTTAGTGAGCATGATGCATGAAATACTTGAAGTACGTATACGACACACATTATGCATGTTTAAGTTGATGATATATATCAGCCTTATCTATATGCACGTACACACCCATAACCATACACTTATGTGCGTACTCCAATGATATGGGTAGTTTGCTATGCACACATGCACTCATAATCATGCACTACTTGGGGCTATGCGCACCGGTACCCATGATGGCCGGATATTTTGCTATGCACACATAACTATATGTACACACCCATGCATGTACGATGGGGTATTTCGCTATGCGCTATAACCATATGCTTGGCTATGCACACCCCCATGATGGGGCATTTAATTACTATGAGCACCACCCATAACTACGCTTGGCTATATATGCGCACCGTACCCTCAAGATGGGGGTGTTTTGCTATGCGCATAAATATAATCATACGCTTGGCTCTGCGCATCGCCATGATAGGGTATTTTGCAATGCGCACACCCATCACCATACACCTGACTATCCGCACTCCCATGATCGGGAGACGGCTGCGGCAGACGGTGAGCGCGACATCATTGAATCTCCACAAACTTAAATGTTAGTGTTGGTACACATACATCATGTAATCATTCTTCGGGTTGCAGCTTAATGATCTCATCAAATTGTTACTATGGAATACCGGCCTTATGATCATATCAAACACTTCTTTTCGTAGGGAGAAGAAGCTACGTAGGTAACACACACTAGGCAAATGTTCCAAGATAAGAGCATGACTACTCGCGATAACGACGAAGTTGTCTACATACGTACGCCGATGAGACGATTAGGTGAATATATGGTCTAAGATGAGAGATACCAACATCGTATCAGATGCCCCATATATACATAGCGTTTTCGAGGTTTCCACTACCTAATCTCGTATCAAATGCCCATACACAAAGTTTTTGGGGGTTCCACTGCCCGGTGATGATCAGCTGATGGGGGTCAAGGGGGCAGCGTCCCCGACCAATTTCTTTTTGTATACTAATTCATCATTTATGATCATGCCAAAAAAATTACTAATAAAAAATCTGAAAATTATGGAGGGAAATTAAAAATTCCCCCCTAACCCAAATTTATTTCATTTATTTCCTCAAGGCAGCCGACTCTTCACTCTGATACCCCCACCCCAATGATCTCATCAAATTGTTACTATTGCATGAATACCCTACGATCATATCGAACATTTCTTTTTGTAGGGAGAAAAAACTACGTTGATAAGACACACTAAGCAAATGTTCTAAGATAAGAGCATGACTCGCGATAGCGACGAAGTTGTCTACGTCGATGAGCCGATTAGCAGGTGAATAGTCTAAGATGAGAGATCCCAGCATCGTAACAGATGTGGCCCATACATTGAGTTTTCGAGGTTTCCATTACCCAACCTCGCATCAAATGCGGCCTATACGCAAAGTTTTCGGGGGTTTCGCTGCTCGGTCAAGGGGCAGCGTCTCCGACCAATTTTTTTATATATTAACTCATCATTCATGATTATGCCAAAAAAAAATTATTATTAAGAAATCTAAAAATAATGGAGGGAAATTAAAAATTTCCCCCAAATTTCCCCCCTCCCCGCCCCAAATTTATTTCATTTATTCAGGCCGACTCTTCGTTTCACTGCTCACATAACCTAGCTAGCAGCTGCTCGATCGCGTTCTTGGCGTCGTCGTGCTGCTCCCATCGCGTCGTGCTGCTCCCGGCGCCTTCTTCCCGCCTGGCTCCTCCCGTCAGCCTCCTGCCCTCGCTTCCCCCAAACCCGAAGCCTCGACAAAATCTTCTCCCGAATCCTCGACGTCGCTCTGCTCCTCACCCGAAGTATTAACAAACCCCTCGCATGAACTCCTACCAGCGTCGACTCTCTCACCGTCGGCATCAGAACTTGCGGAAGAGTGCGACGTCAGTGAAGGTTCATCGGCGGCTTTCAGGCGAGAGAAGAGGTCGAGAGGAGGTTACTCTTCCCGCACCGCAACATTGGCGGCTTCGAACGGCCGAGCAGACACCAGAGAGAAAACTCGGCAAAGCACTTCTTCCCTTGGTGACTTCGAACAGCCTACACCAAGGTGTGTTTTTATTCCTTCTCGCACGCCCTCAACAACCCAATGGTGCCGGAAGTGCTGGATGTTTTTCTTAATTCTCTACTTATTTCATCAGAATCAGTTTCTTCTCAAAAAGAAAGAGGAGGGAGAAAAATTAATGGCTTTACTCCAAACGGTTCTCTACTACTTTACTCTTTAAACTCTTACATTTTTAACAATGGATAGATTTAAATCCAAGTCATTTTTATCTGAGCAGATAGATGTACAAACAAACTTTATAGGGAGGTTGTGGTAGAAATTTAATTTGGAGCTACCAGGTGAGTTAAGTTTTTCATTCTACTCTATGCTTTTTTTAATTCAATTCTTGCACTGAAAGTGTTTGATCTATTGTCATAATGACATAATTTAATTCATTTCTTGCTTTGAACATGTCTAACATAAATTACCACACAGAATATGATTTATTTCATATGTTAATCACAAATGTCTAACATAGATTACCACACATAATATAATTTAATTCCTATTGTTTAGAATTTCATTTTTATTGTGAACAAACATCATAATGTTATCTGGAAACCATGTTCAAAACAACAAATTAATGTCCGATTTCGTTCCGCGTCACTAGCATCTTCATTGAAAAAAAATTAATTCTGATGATTCCATCACTTACACTTTGACGAATTCACTAAATTAGCTTGAATTGCTTCGAGATACAAGTTAACATCAAAATGAGAGACACGATGAGCTCTGTTTTTTATTCAGTTCTTGCACTGAACTCATGTTGCATCCCCTCCGCATGTTGCCTCCCCGCCGCATGTCGCCGCCCCGCCGCATGTCGCCGCCCCGCCGCATGCGCCGCCCCGCCGCATGTCGCCATCCCGCTGCATGTCGCCGCTCTGCCAAATATGCTTGCGGGCCCAGCCCGTTGGTCTGCGAGCGGAGCCCGCTTGAATGCGGCGCGAACGGGCGAAGCCCGTGAACACCCAAGGTAAATCCTCCTTGGGTGCGAACGGGCAAAGCCCGTGATATGTGAGTGTTTGGTGGAGATTTAGCAGCTATAGAATGATGGATGTTTTAATTCATCATGGCTTGATCCATGCCATTTGCATTATCACTTGATTTATTTCCTCCCATTAATTAACAGCCAAGAAAACGATGAATGGATGAGCTACGCTCTGCTGCTGTTTATCATTAGCCTCATTAGCACGACCATCACGCGAGATGCGATGAATGGATGAACATTCTCTGCTATTTTATAATATATGCATGTGGTGGGGTAAATGAATAAATCACACCATCAACCTGCTCCACCTCAGGGGTTCGTATATAATTTCTTTTTACGAAAATATGGGAACAAAAAACTGGAAGCCGATCCAACTCATTTTGATGTGAGCAGATATGAAGGGACAACATTGCTGCACATAACATTTTTGATCTTCTACCCCCTTTTGAAAGCCGTGGATGCTAAGTTTTAAGAACATTTGAGCCAATTTTCTCTTCATCTTGCACCTGATGTGGGTTTTTAAGCCGGAAGTCATCTTCGTTGGGGGGTTTCTTTTGCCTAAATCATTTTGAGTGAAGGTTTTAATATTTGTAATTAGTACAGGACTTCTAATGTTTGATCACTATGGCTGACATGTTTATTCAGTTCATATTTATTCTCAAGTTTTGCAGCATTTATTCCATAAAATTACCTTCCCAATATCATTTGGTGCAGACTATCTCACTGATTGTATTATATAGTATTTGTTGCGGCATGTTGGATCCATCTATTCAGTTGTTTGCTTCTTTTTCATTCAATTTTTTTCCGGGCACATATGTTTGTACGATTTTGGTTCAAATATATAAAATTCGGGGCACATATTTTTATTCCGGGAACATATTTTTATTCCGGGCACACACACACACACATATATAAAATTTAAAACAGTAAAAGTATCGTTTAGGAAGATAACAGTCAACAGTAATGAGAAAAATCATAGCAGTGGTTTTAAATATACCATGAATGATATAAATAAGCTTTTTAAATGTAAGATGACCATCAAGAATTCTAGATCTCCACCCATTTGGCTATTCCCTATCCATAAATCACTGATAGTCAAACCTATTCAGCAGTATGACCATCAAGAACGTTTTTTATTTTTTGGGGGTAACTATTTACATAAAGAGCATATGAGAACAAGTAATTTAGGCTGCGTTTGGCGTGGCTTATCGGTGACTTATTTGCTGCGGTGAGGTTGGACAAAAACGTCATTGCCATTGAATGTATGTTTGGTATGACAAATGTTACTACCGCTACCAAAAAATAAACTAGTTTGGGGCATAAGATTTTGGTAGACAATGACATTTTTGTCCAACCTCACCGGAGCAAATAAGCACACGATAAGCCGCGCCAAACGCAACCTTAGTTGGGGTGATTTCTAAGAAACACTTATATTGATTCATTCATACATCCGCGTATTGAATTTTGGTGTGAAGTTTTATGATGTTAGCTCATATGTTATGACAAATCGTTATAGCTATGTGCATTCTACAGGTTCGATATGCCGCTCACAATAATTTTGAGGAAACACAAGAACCATATGCTTCTTAGACCCACCATGATCATCACCTTTGCCGCTCATAGTCATGTTTGAGTTATGTTGGGCATGATGTTGGTGTCAAAAGATTGGAGCAATAGAAGGTAAATAAACCATCAACCTCATTCCATTATACTTTAGTTGTTGATAGAAGATTGTCATTGAAGGAACCTAATTATTTAACACTTGTTTAAATTTCCAACATATTAAAAGTTTGAACTTGGGAGTCTTTATCCTAATATTCTCTCTTAATCCTAACCAGCCCAAGCTTTCTGATTCTTCCAACATAGATAAGCATACTCTTAATCCTAACCAGCCTAAGCTTCTGACAAGTTAGGTAAGTGACCTGAAAGTTCATATTTGTGTATTGCATTTAACTTGTTTACCATAGCTGGACACGATGTTCTTTAGTGCGACATTCGAATAGATTCACGAGCCCGTTGGAGATTAGAATAATTGCAAAAATTAAATTCCTTAGGATTTAAGATATTTAATTTTCAGGTCAATGCCATGTGTTTCTAGTTTAGTGTGATCAGATGGAGGTTTAGATGCTCTTACCTACTTCTAATATAAAAACAAAACGTCTATAACTTATTAATTACATATTGATCTTGATGTATTATATTTATATATTTGTATATTTTGTGCAGAAAGATCTCAATGTTGGTGAGATAAAAGAGGAGCTGTGATATGATGACAACTGACCATGAAGATCATTTTGATGTTTAAGTTGATTTATATGTATCTTCTTTTGTAGTCTGTGATGTTAGTTATTTCAATGTATTTTGGTAGACTTTGATATATTAGAAGAAAGTTGGAAAGAACATCCTGCAATATGATGACAAATGATGGTTTGTTTTATTTAGTGATGTAGTGTGCACCATTATCTAAATGAAATGTTTGTTTTATTAAATTGTTATCTATTAATGTGATATGAAATGAAAGTCTTAATATATGTATATAATTTGTTGTTTCGAGTGAATATAATTTTGGTCATGTTCCATTTCTACTTGGTTTTGAATGTTCAAGTGGGTTGGTGTGCGAGCTTAAAATGCAAAAAAGTTGTGACATTTTTTTCGAAAAATGTTATTATAGAGTTCTAACTACGGTGATATTTTACAAAAAAAATAGTGGTAGAGTTAATATTTTTCTCGACGTTTTTTTAGAAAGTGTTGCGATAGATCAATTATCTATCATGATGTTTTTTTAAAAAGTGTCACGGTAGATCAATTATCTATCTTGACGTTTTTCTTAAAAAGTGTCACGATAAAATAATCATCAATCGTGATGCTTTTCTGTAAAAGCGTCACGATAAAACAATCATCAATCGTGACGCTTTTCTGTAAAAGCGTCACGATAAAATAATCATCAATCGTGACGCTTTTCTGTGAAAGCGTCACAGAGAGCTACGGCGACATGCGCAATCACGACGATTTTGTGACGTTTTTATAAACGTCACGAAAACTATCGCGACGCTTAAAAATCGTCACTGATGACATAAAAAAATGTCACCGTATACCAATTTTGTTGTAGTGTTAAGGGGTTAAACGGACCTGGAATTGCACAAGGAAAGGACCATCGGAACCGTCGGGGTGAGCCGGTCAAGGTTGCGGTGAAAATCTACAGCTCGACCCTTTGAAATTTTGGGGAACCCCATCAAATTTATTTATATAATTTTAACCCATTATTTTCACGAAACTATTAATAGAAATTTTGATGACTTGACGGGGTTCCCCAAAAACAATTCTATCGAATAAGCGATATTTGGCCGCAACATCGACCGCCTCGTCAAGACAATTCCAGCGTGCTCAATCTCGTGCAATTCGGAGGTCGTTTGATCTTTCAAACGGGCACTGGAACACGCAGGTTCTAAATACGCGTTGGACACGCCGCGCTTGCGCATCGCGCAAGCCCATGTGTGCTCAGTGCGCAATCCTGTGAACGCAGTCATGCAGCTTGCATACTATGCGCAGACGCAACGCCTAGGCCGCGCGCGGTCGTGCAGCTTGCAGACCATGAGTACTCGCAACGCCCAGGCCGCGCGCGGGCGGCGCGCGGGCGGCGCGCGGGCCCCCACGTGAGCGCACCGCCGCCCGGCTCATCGCAACTTGCCACTGTCGTGTCGCCGCCACCCCCGCTCGCCGCAACACCGCCACCGCCCGCCGCTGTCGTCGTCACTCGATCCGGCGAGCCTGCCCGAACTTCCCAAGTGTTGAAGCCAGGAAAATCCTAGGCTCCAAAATTCGGATCAATGCAGCCGGAAGGTACTCGCCCAGCGGACCGACTAGACGGCTTGAATGGCAACGACGAAGGAACTAGAATGCCAATAACATGACCCCATGTGCTGCAGCAAGGAGGTCCCACCACTTACCCAGAAGCTTAGAAGAGACTTCTCCTCCCCAACCAAAGATGGTCGAGTAGGATACGAGGAAGACACCAACTGGTGAGTATCTAGGATGACGGTCGTGGGTGACGGTCAAGAACTCAGGGAGACAAGTCTTCGAAAATGGGGTTCTGAAAGCTCAGCCAAAGGTGTCAATCCATGTACCACTAGGGTCCTAATTATAGGAAAACCAAAGGGGAGGGGGTATTTATAGCCCAGCCCGGCGATTACGCAATATTGAGGGGAATCTTGCCTGGCTTCGGCGAGCATCTGCTATGGTCGCCCACCTGACGAATATGAGGGGCTTGCTCGCACATGCTCGCTTATACTCGCGCATGCCTTCTGCTGTCTCTGCTTGCTGGGCTGTCTTCAGTCTTTGACTACTGTCCTCTGTGTTGACCTTTGACTTTGACATTTTGCCTACGTGACTTGAATCGGGTCCTACCCTCGGAGAATATGGGTTATACACCAAGTTTCCCGGGCCGCCAGGGGGAGGGGGGGATGGGTGGGGGTGGGGGGGGGGGGCAAGGTCGTCATATTCCAAAAAATGGTGATTCATGTAATTAATCAGAAAATCGTGTGTTCCTATTCACCTGTTGTACACCCAGAAAAAGGCAATTATCTGGGCGCCCTTTGGAAAAACTATAAAAAGCGGGTCAAGCCTTCATTTGAAGGGAGAGAAAAACGGAGAGGAGTTAGAGCTTAAGATTTTCCAACGAAGTCCCCCCCCCCCCCAGCTCTCATCCTCCTCCTTAATTAACACCCATCCTTCCACTTAACACGCGCTTTCGGTGTGTCTGCTCCTTCATCAAGTCCACTCATCACGCGATTCTCGTGTGCCCGCTCCAACATCAAGTCTGATCCATTGTGCGCCTCTGCGCTCCCCTGAGCACGCGCTTCCCGCGTGCCCACTCCTACAACAATTTTGCTCCAGTTCGCGCCTCCACACTTTATATCAGCACGCTTTTCCGCCTGTCCGATCCACTTCTAAGATTGCTCCCGAAGGCACTCAGCGGCTCGTTTCAGAACGCGCTCCGTAGCGCTTAGCTACATCAAACGCCCGACACTTATAAATATTATGTTAATGAGATGTGGTATGTCAACCTCTGGAAAGATGATATATATTTGTACTCAACTGACAGTCTGACACTAGTGAATTTAGTCAGAACTGAGTCTGACCCCGTGATTTTTTCCATTTCCAGGGTTTCCACGTAAAAATCTTGCTACTTGTTGTTAGTTCTTCATTTTGAATGTTTGTGCGCTTGACTCACTCTCGAGCTAAGACGGTCTAATTCATGCGGCCTATGGGAGAGGGACACGCAGCAAGACTATTGGTATGAAAAGGACGAGATAAAAATACTTTCACGGAACATATATATATAATTATAAACTAGAATATTAGCGATTTATTTAAAGTCTATATAGGCTGCGTTTGGCGCGGCTTATCGCAGCTTATTTATTCCAGTGAGAATGGACAAAAACGTCACTGTCATAGAATGTATGTTTGGTATGACAAAACTAGTTTGAGGCATAAGATTTTGGTATCACAATAACATTTTTGCCCAACCACACCGGAATAAATAAGTCGCGATAAGCCGCGCCAAACACAACCATAGTTAAAAAGTATAAAGTTAGTAATCTACGATCTGATAGTTAGAAATCGAGCTGCATGCGGAGCTTAGGAAACGGTGTGTGGGGGCGCATTTTGGAGAGTGGGGCACTTTAGCGTGTTTTAGCGAGTTTAGGGTTTAGGTAGAAAATGTTTATTATTGCAATTATTAACATTTATTTTCATCATTTTATATATAAGACAAAGAGTAGTTATCAGATTGTTATTTCAATTATTAACATTTATTTTCATCATTTTATATATAAGACAAAGTGTAGTTAATTATCAGATTGTTATTTGAGAGGAGAGAGAGAGAGAGAGAGAGAGAGAGAGAGAGAGAGAGAGAGAGAGAGAGAGAGAGAGAGAGAGAGAGAGAGAGAGAGAGAGAGAGAGAGAGAGAGAGAGAGAGAGAGAGAGAGAGAGAGAATATCAACTTGTATTCTTGTGCCGCTTATTAGATTAAATTCTTGGTCAAATTACTATTTCAAGGAGGGAGAAAATATCAATTTTTATTCTTGCAAATCTCATTTCATTCGGAAAATATCAACGGTTTATTAACTTTTCCTTTGAATGCAATTGAATTGTCAACTGCAAAATTATACATCACTTTGGACAATACCATCTCCATAACCTATTTTGGTTAATTACTGGGACCGCCCTTGGGAGTTTGCGTAATTACACGTTGCACCCCACTATCCTTCGAAATTACATTTAGCTCCCCTCTAAGTTTTCCTATTTTACAAAAATGCCCCTTCCGATCCATTAGAAATACGGATGAAGAAAAGATAAAATCAGCCAAATTACTTTATGTTATTCAATGTTTCTATACGTTGAAATGTGTGACATTTTCTTTTAGAAATATAGATGGTAAGTGATAGAATATGCCAAATTATTTTATGATATTCCAATTTTACCCTTTTATAATATTCTACATTGAAAAAATTGCATTACATTTTACCCTTTGTAAAGAATCTAGAATAATTATTATAGAAAGATTAGATTGAAACATCATAAAATAATCATCATTTTTCATCGTCATTTTTCATCAATTTTATCCTTTTATATAGAAAGATTTTATCGTCATTTTTCATACAAGTTGTAACGAGGAGCGGCCTGCGCCCTCACATTCTCTCAAAAGCTATGTACAGCACCATCCAGATAGTGGAACTTTGGTCAGCACCGATCCACCATGTGATTTTTCACCCATTTCCGGGGTTTTACACGGTAAAAAAAGTCTCTTATCAGCCGTCTCATTTCTCTGTGATTGATTGCGCGCTCGACCGCTCCCGGGCTAAGACGGTACAATCTAAACCTATTACAAGAGCCTCGAGTGAGCCGCAACAATGATGATAAAGAAGAAGAAAACGACTTCATGCCAACCATATCACCTTGAAGACCAAGCGCTTGGTAACCCGAAAATATCACTAACCTTCAAACCATGGCAAGCAAGATACCCCTCTCAGTACGAAGATTAAAGACCATATCTACTTCTACATAACGACCATAATGACCATAATGAGCTTTGGAGAATATGATACACCCATGAACAAAACTTCACCATATATGGACATAACATTGTCATTTTTTACAAATGAAACAAATATGAGAAAGATAAGACCAAGGAAATTAAAACATGGGGGAAAGTGATTATTATGATTTACATAATTTAGATTTATCGTTGTAGGTAAACTTGAGAAAAACAAATGAAAAATGTGAACCCAAAATAATTGGGATAAGATTCTCGATGATGATGATAAAGAAGAAAAAGTTGACTTCATGCCAACCATATCACCTTGAAGACCAAGCGCATGGTAACCCGAAAATATCACTAACCTTCAAACCATGACAAACAAAATACCCCTCTCAGCCATATCACCTTGAGGGCCCGCGGCCGGCCTCGCCCGCGCCTCACGGTCGCGAACCGACGGCCGCAAAGGCCCGCGACCGGCCTCCCGGTTGGCTGCCCCCGCTCGCCCGCGGTCGGCCGCCTCCCTCCTCCCCGGACGGCCTCCCGCCGCCATGGACTCGTCGTCGGCCACCACCACCTGTCGACCCTTCTCCACCATCGGCCAATCCTTCGTCGTCTGATCGTCCTCACGCGATCTCCACCGTCCGATGTACGGATAATTAATCACCGGCGTAACCACCTATATATTATGGGTGTGCGCACATATCTGAAATTATACTGGCCTGCACGTAGTAAAATATAATTAAAATGCGCGGCGCGGACTATAATTAATTGGTTTGCAAATAGCACATAAGATGGTTATGGCCTGGGGATAACCGCATAACTTCCATAACCACCATAACCACCTTGGAATCTTAAAAATAAGATCTTGGGATCCTCCTTCATTTGGTTCTTTTCTCTTCTGGCTTCTCCTCCTACGTGCAAGAGAGTTGCACTGAGAATCTTCATCGCATTCGAAGACGCCCTTGAAGACATTCAAGCACTTCGAAGATCGCTCGAAGATCTCCACCCGCCTTCAAGCTTTCTCCCACGAGCCTTCAGCGCGCAACACGCTGAGCGTTCATTGCCTCCAAGTCAGCGACAAGCTTCGCGCACAGATTCCATCGCGAACTGTAGGATACACTTCGTAGACATCAAGACGCGCATAACACGTACGCCACTCAAGATTCTAAGGGCAAGCAGAAGACCGTTCGGCCCCAAAGCGCGGTGCTACCCACCGCGGCCAAGAAAAAGACAGCTTCGAGAGCGGTGACCTGTCACCCTACGATCAAACACATCTCTCTCTCTCTCTATCTCTCATGCAAGTTGTAACGAGGAGCGGCCTGTCGCCCTCACATTCTCTCAAAAGCTATGTACAACTGCTAGATTTTTGAAGTGAGCTACCACCCGGCGCTAGCGCTACCGCCGGCGGTAGCTCCTTCTCGGTGGTAGTCTCTTCTCGGCGGGAGTTCCTTCTCGCCGTTAGCACCTTCTTGCCACCCCCCCTGTTTTGCCTATAAATAGAGGGGTACCCCCCCTAAAGAGTAGAATTCTGAATGTGGCGAGTATCCTCAACTTTGAGCGAGTTAGAGATACCAGAGCGCTGCTTGGCGAGCATCGAACTTGGAGTAAGTTCGGCAGAAGAGTTACCTACTCGCAAGATAGCGTCGGCGATAGTGGATAGCACCTGCGTTAGCGAGAAGAGAAGGAAGGAGCGAGTACCTACTTCGGAGATAGCGCTCGGCGCTAGTGCTAGCGCTCGCGGTAGCGAGAAGTGGAGGAAGCGAAGCGCGGCGAGCGTGCGAGTAGCTTGGAGTGCGAGCAGCGAGCTTGCGAGTTGGAGAGCTAACGCTGGGCGCTAGCGTTAACGCCGGCGGTAGCGAGGAGCGAGTATCACCTGCGCGGTGTGCTCCGGAGAAGAAGCGGACCTTGTCCGTGACCAAGTTCTTACCTACTATTGGCTGTTGTGATTCAAGTTGGATGCAACTTGTATTCAGTCTTGTTCATTTGTAACTAGCTACCAGAGTTATTACATTGTGATGGTCTTGTTCCTTTCTTGGTGTCTTTATTCTCCTGTTGCTTGACGTGTTCTTCCGACTTCAAAATTTTCACATGGTATCAGAGGGATAGTGGGAACAAGGACTGAGCAACCAAGATGGACGGCGGAGGATGGTATGCTAGAGGACTTGGAATCGAGCTGCTCAGCCAGACCAACTACAAGAAGTGGAAGTCTTGCTTGGAGAGCTACCTGCTTGGAGAGGACCTATGGGAGGTCGTTGGAGGAGAAGAGCAGGCAGAAGTGTTTCCAATTAAAGACAATGGTCAAGCTGTGAGTGCTTGGAGGAAGACCAACGTCAAGGCGGAGTTCACCTTGAAGAGAGCCATTTCACTTGACTTGTTCGACCACATCATAGGTTGCAAGTCAGCGTCTGAGATCTGGATAGCCCTCGATGGGTTATTCAACAAGAAGAATGCAGTGCGGCTACAATTCCTGGAGAATGAGTTGGCTAAGTCGACTCAAGGCGAGATGTCGATATCCACCTTTTTCCTGAAGGTGAAGAACCTATGTGGGGAGATCTCGGCCTTGGGTCCTGAAGAGCCAATCTTAGAGGCGAAGTTGAAGCGGCACATACTCCGAGGCTTGAGGAAGGAGTATGTCCCCTTCGTTACTTCCGTGCAAGGATGGGCTGCTCAGCCCTCCCTTCTGGAGCTAGAGAACCTGTTGTCGTCACAGGAGAGCTTGGCGAAGCAGATGGCGGGAGTATCCATCTCAGGAGGAGATGGCGAGGCCTTGTTCTCAGGAAAGAGGAGATCCTGGGACAAGAGAAAGAAGAACTCCGGAGATGAACCTTCAACGCCATCTCAGGGAGATGGGAGGAAGTTCCTCCCTGCGCGCGATGAGAAGGGGAGATCCCTTTGCTTTGCCTGTAAGAAGTACGGGCACATGGCAAAGGACTGCCGGTCCAATCTGAAGGCCGGTCATGCTGCTAACAAGGAGGGAGATCACCAGAGAGGTGGAGGAAGAGGTGGAGGTCACCAGGGCGGTGAGAGGGGGGACAATTATTTCCTGGCAGAGATGACGGCAACGTCAGCCGATGTCTTAGCCTCCATCAACCTCAAGAACGACTGGATAGTGGATTCCGGTTGCAGGCATCATCTCACCGGAGATATGTCCAAGTTCGACTCCTTGGAAGCATATGAAGGAACGGATTGTAAGACCCCCCCCCCCCCCCCCCTCCCCGGACTGAACCCGGGTTCAGGGAGGGGGGGATCTTACTGCCCAAAGAGGACCACCCAGCGCTTTCCGGGTGGCGACGTCCCACCTACTCAAGCACTGAGCGGTCTCTTTGTCAGGCACAAGAATCATTACATCACATCAGATCGCACAACAGAAGCAGATAATATAAAGAAAACAAGCACACTGCTTATATTATACATTTAAATACGGCCGGAGCCTATCGTTTACGAAATATTGCCCGAAGGCTACATAGTCCAAAACAACAAGGAGCCCTAGGCTAGTGTTTATTCTCTCGCACTCACGTCTCTGAAGATAGGAGGAGAGGCTGGGGTGTCCGATTGGGCCATCTCTAAGGCACGTATCTCATCCTGCGGGGTGGGGGCTTCGCGCTGTCCCGTTTCCTGTGATTGGTTATAAGAAGTAACCGTTAGTCACAGTGCTAAGTAGAACAATACATCCCCTCCCCGGATCCTTATCCGGGGGGGGCGGCTAAAGAACAGAAATGAAATAGCCGAAGCAAGGAAGAGGGTTAGCAGCAGGTGAATATGTATGTATATATATAGATAGGGCCGCTTGCCCTAAAGCCCGTATTTGCGCCGTATAGCAACCACACAACACTATATCGCGCAGACACACACCCAGGTATTTAAACCCGTACGCACCCAAAAGACCCTGTGTCGACACAGTTTAGACCGCTTTCGTTCAAGCAGGGGAGCTAACCCCGCGGGCCTCACCGGAGCTAGCCCCGCGGGCCTCACCGATGTGGCCGTCGGTGACAGTGGCCAGTCTTGCCACTTCTGAATGTAGTCGTACCGTATCATTCAGGCCCTCCTGTACAACTTGGTGTACCAACTGGATGTGAGCGACATCCGGCGAGCCGATTTGTAGGCCGACCAGCGGAGGCAAAACTGCATGTTCTGAGGGTGATAACCCGCTGCACACATCTCCCTGTCGCCTTGAGTCGTCAACCCACCCGCACCGGTACGAACGGTCTGCGAGCGTGACCAACCCGCCACTTCCAATCAATCTTCACCCGCTATATATAAAACAAACCCTTGGGCTACGTGGCAATTCTACTCGACCGGTCGCACGATCTTGGACCGGGAGGCTTAGCGGTATGAGGGCTCCTTGCTTGGGGCTAACCTGGGAGGAGAGACTCAACTCCGGGTTTTCCCCAACTAAGGCCTCGCCGAAGGGAGGATAAGCGCCGCATTTGTTGCCACGGCAGCTCTGCACTAGCAAGTAAAATAGGCCGAAGCAAGGGCCGTAATATTTAACAGAAATGTAGGCCGAAAGCAGAGGCCATAACGATAAGCAGAAAGTAGGCCGAAAGCAAAGGCCATGTAATAAACAGAATAGTAGGCCGAAAGCAGAGGCCATAATGATAGGACCAGTGCAAGACTGGATTTAATTGAAAGTACAGAAAATAAGTGCGGGGGACCAGTGCGAGACTGGATTTAATTGAAAGTACAGGAAGTAAGTGCGGGGGACCAGTGCGAGACTGGATTTAATTGAAAGTATAGGAAGTAAGTGCGGGGGACCAGTGCGAGACTGGATTTAATTGAAAGTACAGAAAATAAGTACGGGGGACCAGTGCGAGACTGGATTTAATGAAAAGTACGGAAAGCAGTAAAAGCATAAGAGGAAATGGTTAGTAGTCCAATCACTCCATAAGAGGAGGCTTCGATCGACGACTCCGTTCTTTTATTATCGTCGCGGCGAGGTTAAATTTCGGCGCCGCGCCGCGATTTCGTTCCGATTTTTGTATTGCTTTTCCGAGCTTAGTCGATTCTTTAGATTGATACGCATAATTTTGATAAGCATTTTAAAATATGCGGCGAGGGGGCGCCGATTCACTCCGATGAATTTCGCTTTTTTCCGGGCGTCTATTTTTGCTCGTAAAAGCATTTAGGGGATCAAATCAAAAGGTCACACCTCCCAACTTTGATAGTATTTGCAAAATACCTATACTTAGAGCCCCTAATTTTTGGGGAATTTTAGAAACTCATTTGGGCATTTTATTTCATAAAATAAACTTTATAATGGGTTTTAAAAATAGTAAAACTCTTCCAAAAAATCCGAAAAAATTACAGGAGATGCCCCTAAGAGTGGGGCACAATTTTCATTTAGGAAATTTCTTTTGAAGAGACCCCATTTTTCCTCAGAAAAATGGGGAAGGAAAAAGAGGGGTGGGGTGCGGTTAGAGGCAGGGAAGAGGCGCAGGGGTTTTGCACCCTGCGCCCTCCCGCGGCCCCCACAGCGGATCTATGGCAGATCCGCTGCGGGGGGCGCACAAACGGAGGCGGGGGGTGGGAAAATAGGAAATGGGGGTCGCTAGATCTCCTGGGGGAGATCGTGCAGCCCCCGCTCGCGCACGGTTGGCAGCCGCTGCCGCCGCCGGGCAGCGGCCAGCTGGGGCCGGCGCCGCCCCCGATCGGTGCGCCGGGGGCCGACGACCACTCTGGTGGTGGTCCGGCGGGCTGGCGCCGCCGGCCACCGCCGGGGTTAGTGCCGAGAGCGGCACGGGGGCGGTGGCGGCCTGCATGCAGTGTGCATGCTAGCCGTCGCCGCCTCTGCTAGGGGGGTGCGGGGAGTGCCCCCGGTCGGTGCGCCGGGGGACGGCGACTCTTCCGTGGGTGGTCCGGCGGCCTGGCGCCGCCCGCCACCGCTGGGGGAGGTGATACAGAGGGCGGGAGGCGGGGGCGTGGCCTGCATGGGCCATGCAGGCCCGCTGCGCCGCCACCCCTCCGCCGAGGGGCCACTGGTGCTGCCCCCGGTCGGAGCGCCGGGGGTCGGCGCTTACTCCGGCGGTGGCCTGATAGCCTGGAGCCGCCGGCCGCCTCCTGGGGAGGGGCTATCCTCCTACAGGAAGTGCGGGGAGGAGGGGGAGGCCACGGGCACCGCCGGCTGCCCGGCCGCCTCCCCTGTGTCGGCGCCGAGGTCCTCGAGGGGGACCTCCTCCCCCCCAGCGCCACCGCCGGCGCTGGGGGAGAGGGCTTCCTCGGCCGCCTCCTCCCCGAACCTTGCAAGGCTCGGGGCGGCGGCCGGCGGCGCTCCGGCGACAGGGGGAGGGGGGGGGTCTTCCTCCGGGAGGTGGGAAGGAGGAGGGGAGGTGGTTCTACCTGGTGAGGGGTTCGGGTGGAGGGGTGGCCGGCCATGAGGGAGGAGGTGGTGGCGGCGGCTTGCTCCGGCAAGGAGGAGGAGGAGGGGGCGGCTTGCTGGGGGGCAGCCGGCAGAGGAGAGCTGAGAGAGAGAGAGAGGGAGGTGGCGTGGGGGGAATTGGAGAGGGGCTGCCCCTCCTTTTATAGGAAGGAGGGGAGCTCTCTCTCCCCCCCCCCCCCCTCCCTCCCTTCCACGTGTATGAAGGGAGGGTGAGTGGGGGGAGATATTTTCTCCCCCCCCCCTTTCTTCCTCTCTCTTGCCCCTTGCCCTAATAGGGGCAGCCTCCCCCCCCCCCCCCTTTTCTTTAGCAATTTCGAGTTCGGGGGGGGGGGGGGGGGGGGGGGGGGGGGGGGGGGGGTTGACTAAGTCAACTTAGGGCGGGGTCCTCCTTGGCTCCCGGGGCACGATAAGAGTTGTCGGGGCCGATGGCGGGTTCGCGTGCTTTATATCTCGTGCGTTGTACTGAGGCGATCTGCATAGGACTAAAATGGCATACTCTCCATACGACCTTGTATCGATACGCAACGAGTTCCGTTGTGCTTGTATTGGTCATACGATCCTAACGGAGCTGACAGAAGTCAATTCGGGGTTCGTACGACCATTATTCACAATAATGGGGTGGTGGCGCGCTACGATACCTAAAATGGTCATTTTCTCCAAATGACCTCGGATCGAAGTGCAACGAATTCCGTTGCGCTTGTATTGTCCATATGAGTTCAACGAAACTGACGGAAGTCAATTCGGGGTTCGTACGGTCACTATTCCTAATAATGAGGTAGTGGCGCGTTATGATACCTGAAATGGTCGTTTTCTCCAAACGACCTCAGATCGAAGTGCAACGAATTCCGTTGCGCTCGTATTGTCCATACGAGTTCAACGGAACCGACGGAAGTCAATTCGGGGTTCATACGGTCACTATTCATAATAATGGGGTAGTGGCGCGCTACGATACCCAAAATGGTCGTTTTCTCCAAATGACCTCGGATCGAAGTGCAACGAATTCCGTTGCGCTCGTATTGTCCATACGAGTTCAACGGAACTGACGGAAGTCAATTCGGGGTTCGTACGGTCACTATTCATAATGAGGGGTAGTGGCGCGCTACGATACCCGAAATGGTCGTTTTCTCCAAACGACCTCGGATCGAAGTGCAACGAATTCCGTTGCGCTCGTATTGTCCATACGAGTTCAACGGAACTGACGGAAGTCAATTCGGGGTTCGTACGGTCACTATTCATAATAATGGGGTAGTGGCGCGCTACGATACCCGAAATGGTCGTTTTCTACTGCTCGGGCCTACTTTTATTGGGCTCACTAGGGTCTAGTGGCCCAATAAAAGTCGGGATGTTACACAGATGCTATCATCACTGCGGATGATACGGTACATCCCGTGGAGCAAGAAGGGAAGGTGTCCCTTGGGAGTAGAGAGAAGTCAGTGACACTGAAGAGTGTGTATCACGTGTCTGACATGAAGAAGAACCTCTTCTCGGTTGCTAACGCAGTGGATGCTGGATACCACGTGCTGTTTGGACCGGAGGAGGTGAAGTTCCTGAAGAACCTATCGTCTGTCGTTGTTGACGTCACGCTCACCGGGAGAAGGGTGAAGGATTTGTATGTTCTGTCTGCAAATGCCTACGTGGACAAGCTGAAGACAAACGACAGCGCTGTGATCTGGCATGAGAGGCTGGGTCATGTGGGGATGGACAAGCTGAAGATGATGGCGGCAAAGGGCCTAGTGAGTGGCATGCCTCATCTCTCTTCCTACGGCGACGGCCATGTGTGCGACGGATGCCAATATGGGAAGTCACATCGACTTCCATTTGACAAGTCGGAGACCAGGTGTAAGGCACCTCTTGAGTGCGTACATGCTGACGTTATGGGGATGTGCGCCACCCTTACTTATGGAGGCAATAAGTATGCGCTGATTCTGATGGATGATTACACCCGCTATACGTGGGTATACTTTCTGAGAGAGAAGTCAGAAGTATTCAACAAGTTCCTAGAGTGGAAGGAGCTTGTGGAGGGGAGGCTGAACCGCAAAGTGAAGAAGCTGAGAAGTGACAATGGAGGGGAGTTTACCTCCAATGAGTTTGCTTCTTTCTGGAGGAGGTTCGGCATTCGGTGGGATCTCTCCTGCGCTCACACCCCTCAGCAGAATGGGGTGGCAGAGAGGAAGATCCGCCATCTGGTGGAGACTACCAGGAGTTGGCTACATGCCAAGATCATTCCCAAGGCCTTATGGGCGGAGGGAATGGCGTGTGCTACTCATGTGATCAACCGGCTACCTCTGAGTCCTAACAGGATGGTGTCTCCACACCAGCTCATGTTTGGGGAGAAGCCCAATGTGGGTCACATGAAAGTGTTTGGTTCTACCTGCTTCGTGCACGTCCCGGACGCTCAGAGAACCAAGTTGGAGCCGAAAGCGAGGAAGTGTATCTTCATCGGCTATGATGAGCGGAAGAAGGGGTGGAAGTGCATGGATCCGCAGACCCACAAGTTCTTCGTCTCGCGCGACGTAGTGTTTGACAAACTGGTTTCATACCAGGGAGTCTCTTCAGTGGAGCTGCCGGAGAGTGGAGAATCTAGCAGGGAAGAAGAGAGGGTCATTGAGGACCCTACTGTGGAGTTAGAGCTATCTCTCAGTGCTCCATCGTCATCTGGCTCAGGAGGAGCTTCTGGCTCAGGGGGAGCTACGAACTCAAGAAGCAGGGAGAGCACCGCTTCAGGAGGAGTTCAGAGAGGAGCTCAAGCAGAGGAGTCTACCGGAGTGGTAGAGAGTGGCCAAGCCTTGAGGAGTTCGAAGAGGACGATCATCCCGTCTGCTCGCTATAAGGAGGGGAACTTCGTGAGTTTGGTCTCCTGCTTCTTCGCAGGACCACTTGATGAGAGGGAACCTGCCTGCTTTGAGGATGCAGCTGGCATCAAGGAGTGGGACGCGACCATGATCGAGGAGATGGAGGCCCTAGAGAAGAATGAGACATGGGACCTGGTTCCCATGGTGGAGGGCATCAAACCTGTCACCTGCAAATTGGTGTACAAGGTTAAGAAGAGAGCAGACGGAGAAGTGGAGCGGTACAAGGCAAGGCTTGTCGCTCGGGGCTTTTCGCAAACCTACGGAGAGTACTACGAGGAGACATTTAGTCCTGTCGCAAGATGACGTCGGTGAGGACGATCATCGCTCTGGCGGCGTGCCGAGGTTGGAAGCTTTGGCAGCTTGATGTGAAGAACGCGTTCCTATACGGAGAGATAGACAAGGACATATTCATGGTGCAACCACCTGGATACGTGTCCCAAGTCTCAGCCACGTCATGTCTGCAAGCTGAAGAAGGCCCTCTACGGGTTTTGAAACAGGCGCCGAGAGCCTGGTATGGAAAGATTGCAGAGTACTTGCAGTTTTGTGTCTACGATGCCTCAGACTCGGACTCCAGCATGTTCGTGAAGAAGAGTGGAGGTCTTCACGTGCTGGTGCTGCTATACGTCAACGACATGATCGTGACAGGGAACAACCCTGAGGAGGTCGCGGCGCTGAGACAACAGCTTTCTATACGTTTCGAGATGAAGGATCTTGGTGAGCTGCACCATTTCCTTGGCCTCCAAGTTGAGAAGAGAAGAGGCGGGTTGTATGTTTCCCAAAGGGCGTATGCCGAGAGGATCGTCGAAAGATTCGGCATGAAGGAGGGGAAGAGCAGTTCCGTTCCTCTGGAGGCTGGGCTGAAGCTTCGGAAGGAAGAAGGGAGGATTCTTCCTGATCCGAAGATCTTTCGGGCACTGATGGGGAGTCTTATCTACTTGACTATCACGAGGTCGGACATCGCCTTTGTTGTCGGCCGAGTTAGTCGGTATATGCAGGAGCCGAGGAAGCCTCATCTGGAGGCAGCCAAGGGGATACTGAAGTACGTGAAGGGAACCCTTGAGATGGGGTTTGTAAGACCCCCCCCCCCCCCTCCCCAAACTGAACCTGGTTCAGGGAGGGGGGTCTTACTGCCCAAGGATGACCACTTAGCGCTTTCCGGGCGGCAACGTCCCACCCTTTTCAAGCACCGAGCGGTCTCCTTGTCAGGCACAAGAATCATAACATCACATCAGAACGCATAGCGGAAGCAATCGAAAGACATAAAAACAAGCACGCAGCTTATATTCACATATTGGAACAGGGCCGAAGCCTAATGTTTACAATTACTGCCTCGAGGGCTACAATGACGAAACAAAAGTTCCTAGCCTAGTCTTATATCTAGGACTCACGTCGCGGAAGATAGGGGGCGAGGCTGGGGTAATCGAACGGGTCATCTCCAAGGCTGGTATATCATCATGTGGTGCGGGGGCTCCCTGTTGTCCCATCTCCTGTGATTGGTTATAAGAAATAACCGTTAGTCACAGAGCTAAGTAGAAAATACATCCCCTCCACGGATCCATATCCAGGGGGCGGCTAAAGGGACAGAAATAAAATTGCAGAAGCAAGGAAGAGGGTTAGCAGCAGCTACACACACACACACATATATATATATATATAGACAGGGCCTTCCGCCCTCATATCTGTAATCGCGCCGTATGGTAAATACGCAACACTATTTCGCGCATACGCACACACAGGTATTCAAACTTGTACGCACACAAAAGACCCTGTGTCGACACAGTTTAGACCGCTTTTCTTCAAGCAGGGGAGCTAATCTCGCGGGCCTCACCGATGTGGCCGTCGGTGACAGTGGCCAGTCTTGCCACTTCTGAATGTAGTCGTACCGTATCACTCAGACCCTCCTGTACAACTTGGTGTACCAATTGGATGTGAGCGACATCCGACGAACCGATTTATAGGCCGACCAGCGGAGGTAAAACTGCAGGTTCGGAGTGGTGATAGCCTGTTGTGCACATCTCCCTGTCGCCATGAGTCGTCAACCACCCGCACCGGTACGAACGGTCTGCCGAGCGTGACCAACCCGCCACTTCAAATCAATCTTCACCCGCTTAATAATAAAACAAGCGCTTAAAGTACGTGGTAGATTACTCGACCGGTCCCACAACCTCTAACCGTGAGGCTTAGCGGTATGAGGGCTCCTTGCTTGGGGCTAACCTGGGAGGAGGGACTCGACTCCGGGTTCTCCCCAACTAAGGCCTCGCAGAAGGGAGGATAAGCACCGCATTATAGCCACGTCAGCGCTGCATTTAGCAAGTAAATTAGGCCGGAAGCAGGGGGCCATAATACTAAGCAGAGAAGTAGGCCGAAAGCAGAGGTCATAATGATAAGCAGAAAAGTAGGCTGAAAGCAGAGGCCATAAGGATAAGCAGAAAAGTAGGTCGAAAGCAGAGGCCATAGTGATAAGCAGAAAAGTAGGCCGAAAGCAGAGGCCATAGTGATAAGCAGACAAGTAGGTCGAAAGCAGAGGCCATAGTGATAAGCAGAAAAGTAGGCCGAAAGCAGTGGCCATAGTGATAAGCAAAAAAGTAGGCCGAAAGCAGAGGCCATAGTGATAAGCAGAAAAGTAGGCCGAAAGCAGAGGCCATAGGGATAAGCAGAAAAGTAGGCCGAAAGCAGAGGCCATAATGACAGGACCAGTGCGAGACTGGATTTAAATGAAAGTGCATAATGTAAATGCGGGGGACCAGTGCGAGACTGGATTTAAAGAAACGTGCAGAAAGTAAATGCGGGGGACCAGTGCGAGACTGGATTTAAAGAAACGTGTAGAAAGCAGTAAATAAGTAAATGGTTAGTAGTCCAATCACTCCATAAGAGGAGGCTTCAACGTCGACTCTGTTCATAGGAGGGAGTTCTGCTTTCTCCCCGTTCATAGGGGTTCTACTCCGTTTCGGGAGTTTATCTACTTTTCACGATATTTTTAATAATTCCCCTTTTGACGTGGGTTCGTTTCTTTTATAATTATCCCTGAATTATTGGATCACGGCGTCGCACCGCGATTTCGTCCCGAGTTTTGCGTCCAATATTTTTGACTTAGCTCGATTCCTTAGATCGATACGCGTAATCTTTATTATGCGTTTAAAAAGTATACGTCGATGAGGACGTCGATCTATTTTGATAAATTTCGCTCCTTTTTTTTTGGGCGTTTGTTTGCTTGAAATATACTTTTGGGGAACCAAAATAAGAGGTCACACCTCCCAACTTTAATAGTAGTTGTAAAATACCTTTAATTAGAGCCCTAATTTTTGGTGATTTTTGCGAACTTATTTGGGCGTTTATTTTCTCAAAATCAACTTTATAAAGGGTTTTAAAAATATTAAATCTTTCCCTAAAATTCCCCAAAAATTTCTGGAGGTGCCCCTTAGCGTGGGGCATATTTTCTATTTAGGAAATTTTTCCTGAAAATGCCCCATTTGCCCTCTAGAAAAATAAATTAGGGGAAGGGGTTATTTTTGGGGTGCAAATAGAGAAAGGGAGGAGGCGCAGGGGTCTTGCACCCTGCGCCTTCCCGCGGCCCCCGCACAGGATCCGCGACGGATCCGTTGTGGGGGAACATATGCTGAGGCGGGGGGGGGGGGGGGGGGGGGGGGGGGGGGGGGGAAGGCGGGAATTAAGGTGGCTGGAGCCGCACGATTTCCTGGGAGGAAATCGTGCGGCTCCCGATTTAAAATCGGGAGGCAGCCGCTGCCGCCGCCGGGCAGCGGCCGGCTGGGGTCTGGCGCCGCCCACGGGTCGGCACGTCGGGGGCCGGCGACTCCTCCGGTGGTGGTCCGGCGGCCTGGCGCCGCGGCCACCGCCGGAATTAGAGCAGAAAAGGGGGGAGGCGGAGGCCTGCATGCACCATGCATGCCGCCGCGCCGCCGCCCCCGTGGGGGAGAGGAGCTGGTGCTGCCCCCGATCGGTGCGCTGGGGGTCGGCAACCACTCTGGTGGTGGTCCGGCGGCCTAGCGCCGCCGAACCCCACCGGAAGTTAGGGCAGGAGGCGGCGGGGGAGGCGCGACACAGCTTGCATGGGCCATGCAAGCTGGCTGCGCCGCCGCCTCCTCGGGGAGGGCCCTCCCAGCCACCCCTGGTCGGGGCGCCGGGGAGGGAGCAGACCTTCGGAGGGGGTCCGGCGGCCTGGAGCCGCCGGCCGCCGCCGGGGTTGGCGGGATTTGCCTTACAGGAAAAGAGCAGGGGGAGGAGGACTCGGGCGCCGCCGGGGCTGCGTCCTCCGGCAGCCCGACCGCCTCCCCTTCGTCGGCGCCTAGGTCCCCGAGTGGGGACCTGCTCCCCCAGTGCCACCACGGCGCTGGGGGTTTGGCTTCCACGGCCAGCGCCGCCACCTGAGCAAGCTCGGGGTGGCGCTCGGTGGCGCTCCGGCGACGGGGGAGGGGGCGGCTTCCCTCCAGGAGATAAGAAGGAGGAGGGGAGGTGGTTCTACCTGTGGAGGAGGTGGGCCTCGATAGCTTGAGGGGCGGGTGGCCGGCCATGAGGGAGGTGGCGACGGCTTGTTGGGTAGGGTTTCCGGCGAGGAGGTGGCTGGGCTGGCTCCGGCAGGGTGGAAGGAGGAGGAGGTGGGGGCTGAGGAGGTGTGTGTGGGCTTGAGAGGAGGGCTGGCCCTTCCTTTTATAGGAAGGGGGAGGTATCCCCCACCCCCCCCCCCCCCCCGCCCCTCCTTTCCCCACGTGGGGTTAAGGGAGGGTGAGTGGGGGGGAGATATTTTCTCCCCCCCCCCCCCCCCCTCCCCTCCCTTCCTCTCTCCTGCCCCCTTTGCCCAAATAGGGGCGCCTATTCATGGGCAGCCCCCTTCCATGGGGGAGGGGCTTTCTCTCTCCTCCCCCCCCCCCCTTTTCTTTTCATTCCCCAATAAATTTCAAGCCGAGGGGGTTTGACCGAGGTCAACCTAGAACGGGGTCTTCCAGGGTCCCGGGGTCCACTATGATCTGCCGGGGCTGATACCGGGTTCGTGCGCTTTATATTTCGTGCATTGCCACTGATGTGGTCTGCATTAGCCCTAAAATGGCATACTCTCCATACGACCTTGAATCGAGGTTCAACGAATTCCGTTGCGCTTTTATTGTTCATACGAGTCTAACGGAACTGACAGAAGTCAATTCGGGGTTCGTACGGTCACTATTCATAATATTGAGGTAGTGGGCGCGCTACGACACCCGAAATGGTCGTTTTCTCCAAATGACCTCGGATCGAAGTGCAACGAATTCCGTTGCGCTCGTATTGTTCATACGAGTCTAACGGAACTGACGGAAGTCAATTCGGGGTTCGTTTACGGTCACTATTCATAATAATGAGGTAGTGGCGCGCTACGACACCCGAAATTGTCGTTTTCTCCAAACGACCTCGGATCGAAATGCAACGAATTCCGTTGCGCTCGTATTGTCATACGAGTCTAACGGAACTGACGGAAGTCAATTCGGGGTTCGTACGGTCACTATTCATAATAATGAGGTAGTGGCGCGCTACGATACCCGAAATGGTCGTTTTCTCCAAACGACCTCGGATTGAAGTGCAAAGAATCCGTTGCGCTCGTATCTGTTCATACGAGTCTAACGGAACTGACGGAAGTCAATTCGTGGTTCGTACGGTCACTATTTCATAATAATGAGGTAGTGTCGCGCTACGATACCCGAAAAGGTCGTTTTCTCCAAACGACCTCGGATTGAAGTGCAACGAATTCCGTTGCGCTCGTATTGTTCATACGAGTCTAACGGAACTGACGGAAGTCAATTCGGGGTTCGTACGGTCACTATTCATAACAATGAGGTAGTGGCGCGCTACGATACCCGAAATGGTCGTTTTCTCCAAACGACGTCGGATTGAAGTGCAACGAATTCGTTGCGCTCGTATTGTTCATACGAGTCTAACAGAACTGACGGAAGTCAATTCGGGGTTCATTTGGTCACTGTACCCCAATGACTTAGTTGCGGCGCGCAACATTACTTAAAATGGTAGTTTTCTACTGCTCGGGCCTACTTTTATTAGGCTCACTAGGGTCTAGGGCCCAATAAAAGTCGGGATGTTACAGGGTTGTCCTATGAAGAGAAGTCTGACTTCAAGCTGCATGGGTACACGGATGCAGACTACGGAGGTGACGCTGATGATCGCAAGTCGACATCAGGTTACGTGTTCATATGTGGAGCTGCTGCTATCTCGTGGTTGTAGCAAGAAGCAGGACTCTATTTCCCTTTCTACCACGGAGGCCGAGTACAAGGCGTCGTCCTTAGCAGCTCAGGAGTGTGTCTGGCTAAGGAGACTAATGGAGGATGTGGACGAGGAGGTCAGCGGACCTACTGTGCTTCGCGGGGACAATGAGAGTGCATTGAAACTGGTAATCAATTCAGTGTGTCATGCAAGGACCAAGCACATTGAGATCGAGCATCACTTCATCAGATGAGAAGGTGCTGGGTGGCTTGATCGCTGTGGAGCATGTGCGGAGTGAAGACAACCTTGCGGATATATTCACGAAGCCCCCTATCTGCGGGGCCGTTCCGGAGGCTTCGCTCGTTGCTTGGAGTTGTTCCCGGAGCTCACTTCAAGGGGTGAGTGTTAGATTTTTGAAGTGAGCTACCGCCCGGCGGTGGTAGCTCCTTCTCGGTGGTAGTCTCTTCTCGGGGGAGTTCCTTCTCGTCGTTAGCACCTTCTCGCCACCCCCCCCCCCCTGTTTTGCCTATAAATAGAGGGGTACCCCCCCCCCCCCCTAAAGAGTAGAATTCTGAAAATGACGAGTATCCTCAACTTTGAGCGAGTTAGAGAAAACCAGAGCGCTGTTTGGCGAGCATCGAACTTGGAGTAAGTTCGGCAGAAGAGTTACCTACTCGCAAGTTAGCGTCGGTGATAGTGGATAGCGCCTGCGTTAGCGAGAGAAGAGAAGGAAGGAGCGAGTACCTACTTCGGAGATAGCGCCCGGCGCTAGTGCTAGCGCTCGCGGTAGCGAGAAGGGGAGGAAGCGTAAAGCGCGGCGAGCGTGCGAGTAGCTTGGAGTTGCGAGCAGCGGAGCTTGCGAGTTGGAGAGCTAACGCTAGGCACTAGCGTTAGCGCCGGCGGGTAGCGAGGAGCGAGTATCACCTGCGCGGTGTGCTCCGGAGAAGAAGCGTACCTTGTCCGTGACCAAGTTCTTACCTACTATTGGCTGTTGTGATTCAAGTTGGATGCAACTTGTATTCAGCCTTGTTCATTTGTAACTAGCTGCCAGAGTTATTACATTGTGATAGTCTTGTTCCTTTCTTGGTGTCCTTATTCTCCTGTTGGTTGACGTGTCTTCCGACTTCAAATATTTCACAACAACACCATCCAGATAGTGGAACGTAACTTTGGTCAGCACCGATCCACCATGTGATTTTTCACCCATTTTCGGGGTTTTATACGGTAAAAAAGTCTCTTGTCAGCCGTCTCATTTCTCCTGTGATTGATTGCGCGCTCGACCGCTCCCGGGCTAAGACGGTACAATCTAAACCTGTTACAAGAGCCTCGAGTGAGCCGCAACAATGATGATAAAGAAGAAGAAAACGACTTCATGCCAACCATATCACCTTGAAGACCAAGCGCTTGGTAACCCGAATATATCACTAACCTTCAAACCATGGCAAGCAAGATACCCCTCTCAGTACGAAGATTAAAGACCATATCTACTTCTACAGTACTGTCATACTATCATGAAAAGGTAACAATATTTGATCGTCACAAGAAACCATGGCGAACAAGAAACAATGGTGAACAAGAATTCATGGCGATCTTGTAACGACATTCAATCCTTACAATCTTTTTACGAGAAGAATATATGTTCATAGGAGAAAAGGCCAGAGGAGATCTAGAGAAGCGTCAAGTGGAAGAGCAAAGCGAACTTAGACAGAGAGAAGATCAAATTCAGAGAGCTACTCTAAAAACCAAGAATACTAGATTACTACATTTCTTCCATAATGCTATTACAAACTCTTAGGCCATATTTATAGCCTACATACATGAACCTATCTAAACAAAACCCAATTACAATCTAATTGCAAATATATCATATACTAATGATGATCACGTTACAAACATTCACATGATCCAGACAGTCTTAATTTGGAAACATTACACACAAACAAAAAGGTTTCGAAAGTGTAAATAAAAAACGTTAAATTTTAGAAATAATATAAATGTGGAAAAATAAAACAAAGAAGAAATTACATTGAAGGTTTTAAGAGATGAGAAGGGTCAAAGATTACTCATTCTAAAACAAATTTGTAAACAGAAACGAAACAAAATGATCCAGACAGTCTTAATTTGGAAACACCGGCGCTCAACACCGCGCTCGTCGTCAATGTCGCGGCGACCTCCATCGCCGCCGGCGACCTTGCCTGAACTGCCTAAATTGCTCGGACCGTCCGGGGGGCAGGGTCGTCATTTTTCCAAAATAGGTGATCCAGGAGACCAGAATCGCGCAACCTCATTCATAAGTTCAAATTCCAAGAAGTGCACAATTACCAAGGATCGATGCCTTAAGAAAAAGTAAAAAAAAAATCCTCTAGGCCTTCATTTGAAGACAAGCAACCAAGGAGTGAAGAAAGAGCTCTGAAGTTTTCTAGCGAAGATTTGACACTCTGTTCGCTCACTCGCTAAAGTGTTCACTCCACTCTCCAAAGTGTTTGCTCCGGTTACAGCTCCAGAAGTTGTTCCTGCAAGCACAAATGAAGACTTTATTTTTTTCTCTTTCAAGTATTTGTAAGTGGAGCGGTGACTCGTCACCCTCCAGAGGATTTTAACACCTATAACCGCAAACAAATTAGTGGATTTGGTTGGCACCGAACCGACCCCATGATTATTTTCATTTTCGGATTTTTCCACGTAAAAACGTCTTACCGTTTATGTTGTTGGTTCTCTTTTAACTATTTGCATGCTTGGCTCACTCTCAAGCTAAGGAGGTTCAATTCTTCCGGACCGGGAGAGCACTAAGCAGCCAGCAATAATAATAATAATAATAATAATAATAATGTTGTGGATCGCTCGGGTGCTCTGGTAGACCGGTTGACTTGAACCACCTTAGCTTGGAAGCGAACCGAGCGAGCAAACAATCAATGAGTGAATTAGTAAGTGACACAAGGACTTTTAACGTGGAAAACTCGGAAAGGGTGAAAAACCACGCGGTCGGAGCTGTGCCGGCCAACTTACACTCAGAAAACTAAGTGCTTCTTCTTCTGAGAACAATGGTGAGAACAAAAGTGAGAATGTTGAGTCGTCTTTCGCGACCTTCGAAGGCTCGAAGGAGATCTTCAAAAATTCGAAGGAGATCTTCGAGAGCCGAAGGAGATCTTCAAGCGTCGAAGGAGAATTCTAAGGGAATCTTCAAAGGAGCTCTCTCGGGCGTAGAAGGCAAGGTATCTAAAAATGAAGGCTCTGGCTCCTTTTATAGCTTTGGTCGGGGGTAGCATGGTAATTTTGCCGTCGTAACCACCATAACCACCTGACAGGCGAATCACGCTGGTCGATTCGGAGCACACGGATCGCCATTTTTCGTAAATGACCATCTCGCCCTTCGGGCAGTTCGGGCAGCTTCGTTGATGGTGATGAAGACGACAAACGGATCCTGCAATCCGAGAAATTAGGAAATGTCAACTGTGCGTGTGTCGGGAACATGGAAACGTTCTGAGCGCGCGAGGAAGTGTTCCGAGGGCCCAACAAACACGGGAGCGTTCTGATCTAACGGAGAGGCATTCTGAGCACGCAATGAACACAGGAGCGTTCTGAGCGCGCAACGAACACGGGAGCGTTCTGAGCGCGCAGTGAACATGGGGGTGCTCTGAGCGTATTAGGAGGCGTTCTAAGCGCGCAATGAACCAGGGAGCGTTCTGAGCGCGCGTGTGAACGAGGAAAAGAGGAGTCGCGGGCCCCCAAAGGGAAATTGGGCTCCGGTCGCACCCTACGAGGGGTGTGACTTCAGTAGGGTCCTCTGCGAGCCCCCGTTGGAAAGGGCGGAGGATGCTTAGCCGCACCCCATTGCGGAGAGGGGTGCGGCTTGACCGCGCCCCTTGGTGTGCGTATTGGTCGCACCCCCGTGATGGGGGGTACAGTTAGGCTGCATCCCACATCATAGGGGGTGCGGTTAGGCCGCACCCCCCATTATGGTGGGTGCGTTTAGACCGCGCTCGTCCGAGGTGGGGGCGCAGTCTTGGTCACGCCTGGCGACGCCGGAGCGTGAACTGTCCGTAGCGGATTTCTCCACTCTCGCGGTCATGGGTTGGACTTTGACCCCACTAACTCCACTTTCCCTTAGTGGAGCTTTCTCTAAATGCACCTCATGACTCTTATAAATCCATGGATGGACGTCATCTCTACGGATGCACATCATAAGCCCCTCAAACCTTCGGAGTCCGAATTACTACGTGGAGGAGTTCAGAGGTTTTGACGTTCTTTCTTGTTTTGGCTTGGATTGGAGTCGTTGCCGAGGGATAAGTGTGAGGTTGTTTTCACTTCGTCTTCCACAATCTCTTCTTGATTCGTACAACCTCGTCTTGGCGCTTTTTGGCTTCTTGGGACACTGTTGCTATAGTCATTGTCGAAGCGTCAATTAGGGGGACAACCCCTAGGATGGCCGGTGAAGAGTATATATATTCAAACCAGGGACGAACGTAAGAGGGCCAGGCCCTTACGATGTCGGGACCTTACTGGGGTGGAGAAGGGTGAACCTTCAATCGACGGTAATGCGAAGTCCCCGGGGTAAGGCCCCAAAGTGGCCAGTGAAGAGCGGGTGTGCGAGCTCGTCTGGGCGAGTTGTCGTGACGTGCGTAGTTATGAGTCTGTTATCATGCGATCTTTCTAGAAGTTGTCGCTTGGTTCTAATTGTGGAAGAAACTTCTATCTCGTCTTGATTGATTGCGAGCTTGCCGCCCAGTGATCGCATCGAAAATCATGACAAACTTGTTGTTTGGCGTTGAGGACTGAGTAGCTTGGTGGCGAGGAACCGAAGCAGCGTGGTGGCAAAGTGTCCAAGCAGCGCGGGGGCAAGGTGCCCAAGCAGTACAGGGGCGAGATGCCATGTAGTGCTGAGGTGAGGTGCCCAAGCAGTGCTGAGGTCAGGTGCCCAAGCAGCGTTGAGGCCAGGTGCCCAAGCAGCGCTGCGGCCAGGTGCCCAAGCAGCGCTGAGGCCAGGTGCCCAAGCAGCGTCGAGGCCAGGTGCCCAAGAAGCACCGAGGCCAGGTGCCCAAGCAGCGCCGAGGCCAGGTGCCCAAGCAGCGCCGAGGCCAGGTGGTCTTTTGGGCAAACCTAGTTAAGATTGTCGTACCCGACGCTTATCCTCCACTCGCGAGAGGACTCTTCTATTCACCACGTTGGCGTGTTTACTGCTAGGCATTAGTACCGAAGATCATGGCCTTGACTTTAGATGATTCACATCGCTGAAAGAGCCAGAAAATAGCTGTAGTAATTTTAAATACACAATGGATACATGCGCACAAGTACAATCTTGCAGCTTACTGTTTTTAAAAGCAGAAAACTGGAAGAAGTAGTAAATAGAATTTGATGATAGATGAGACGCTGGTTGTGCGCGCTCTACTAGGGGGAAAGTAACCCTGCCCAATACCTCTCGTTCATCCGCATTGGGGTACATCATTGTCCTCTACTGGATTGTCAGCATGTGGCCCGTGCTGGTTCGGGACTTGGTTTAGTAAAAGTCTTCGGAGGAGGCCTTGTTGGACAAGACGCTCGATTTCCTCCTTCAACCGCTTGCAGCCTTCAGTACTGTGTCCATGCCCGCGATGGAAGTTGCAATATTGCGATTGGTTTCCTCTGCTCTGTGCAAGCGGCTCGGGCTTGCGGAGCGCATTGTTATCATGGATGGCGAGGAGAACGTTAGTCCTGGTAATGTTCAGGGGAGTGTAGTCCTAATGCTGGCGAGATCCTCGGTCTTGCCTGGGGTTGTCGTGATGCTTATTGTTCTTATTGGGAACCGTCTGCGGTAGCAGCTCCTCTTTCTTCCTCTTCGAGTTCCCCTCGAACTACCGGCAGTGCGCTTCAATTGCATCATCTGCTGATATCTGGTCCTTAACTCGCTGAACGAGGTTTGGGTAGCTAGGCATAGTTTCCCGCATCAGTGCGGAGTAGAAGCCACCGGGGCAGAGGCCTCCAAGAAAAACTCCTCGGAGAAGATCGGGGTCTACCCCTGGAATTTGTCGTGCCTCAGTGGTGAAGCAGCGGAAGAAATCCTTGAGGGTCTCTCCCTCGCTCTGGCATATTCCTGAAAGGTGGGAGGGGTCCCGGACTGTTCTATGGTTCGCGATGAATTAGTTTATGAATTGTTGCGCCATTTCCGCGAAGCTATCGATTGCTCCATCTTTTAGAGAATGGAACCAAGTGTGCGTTTACCCTTTCAAGGTTGCTGGAAACACTTGACAGAGGAGCTGATCTGGAGCGTTGTAGAGTCTCATGATGATAGCGAAGTGGTTGGCAAGTTCTAACGGGTCATCCATCCAGTCGAATGTTTTGATGTTAGGGAGTTTGAAGCCATGCGGAACTGGGTGAGCCAAGATCTGAGGCGATAGTGGTGAGCCGTGGTGCAGGGGACGGCGAGCAAAAGTTGTACGTCGCCCAACCTGTTCATACTCTTCTGCGACCATATCACGTATCTCTTCACGAGCGGTTCTCCCAATGACTTGCCCGGGCCCGACTCTTCCTTGGTTCTGGTGATGGTGATAGACTTCTGCCCCCCTGGCCGGTCGGGCAGGATGAGTGGAGCTTGCTGTATCAGAAGGTTTTTCTGAAACATCTTCCTTCTGAGCGACCTACTTGCCCGGAGCACGATTTGGAGCTGGGGGAGGCAGAATGTTCAGCGCTGGTGGTGGAGCGGAAGCTCGAGGAACCCCCAGATTTCTTAAGAGAGACAGCATCTCAGTCTGTTGCTGCTCCATTTGCAGCACACGTCCTTCCATTGCTGCACGGGCGCAATCACTGCCACTTTCATGAGAGGTACATTGATAAGCAAGTGGGAGGGAGCTGGGTCGACGCGTCCCTCCGGGGTTGATCCTTCAGTAGTGCAAGCACTTCTTCTTGTCATTGTAATCGACGACAAGTACTATCTTTAGTGAACCTTTGCAGAGCTCTGGGAATCGTCGTTCTCACAGACGGTGCCAAACTATTGCGGATCGCTCGGGTGCTCTGGTAGACCGATCGAATTGAACCACCTTAGCTCGAAAGCGAACCGAGCGAGCAAATAGTCAATGAGTGAACTAGTAAGTGACACAATGACTTTTAACGCGGAAAACCTAGAAAGGGTGAAAAACCACGCGACTGGAGCTGTGCCGGCCAACTTCCACTATCTTCTTGGGGGGTTACAATTAGAGATTTAGAACTCGAGAGCGACAGACCGCTGCTCGTTACAATGATAGAGAGAGAAAGAGGGCTTCGAGAGTGACATGCCACCTCTCGGAAAACTAAGTGTTTCTTCTTCTGAGTACTGTGGTGAGAACAAAAGTGAGAATGTTGAGTCGCCTTTCGCGACCTTCGAAGGCTCGAAGGAGATCTTCGAAGATTCGAAGGAGATCTTCGAAGATTCGAAGGAGATCTTCGAGAGCCGAAGGAGATCTTCAAGCGCCGAAGGAGAATTCTAAGGAAATCTTCAAAGGAGCTCTCTCGGGCATAGAAGGCAAGGTGTCTTGAAATGAAGGCTCTGGACTCCTTTTATAGCTTTGGTGGGGGGTAGCCCGGTAATTTTGCCGTCGTAACCACCGTAACCACCTGACGGGCGAATCAAGCTGATCGATTCGGAGCACATTGATCGCCATTTTCGTAAATGATCATCTCGCCCTTCAATAGGAGGCCCATCCTGCAGCCCAATGGCACATGACCATGCATGCCCTCAGATTTGAGGTATTGACATGCAAGGGGGTAAATTTGGGTTTTCCCCTAAATTGGAGAAGAGACAAAAGGGGAAGCATGGATTGAGTGCCAATTGGCACTCAATTCTTCCCCCAATGCCTTCCACTGAGCTCCGACGGTAATTCCCAACATGAATTTAGGGGTGAAGGACACTTGGAGCCAAGGAGGAGCATCCAAAACTCATGGCCGACCTCCCCCTTTTCAAATCACCACAACCAGCCAACCTCACCCCCAATACACCCCTCCATCAGCTTTAGAAGGTGGGAAGGAGTCGAAATAGAGCTTTGGATCTCAGCATTAGGTGGAGGAATGAAGAATCGGCAAGGAGCTCTAATGGAGGTGGTCGACCATGGCAAGTCCGGGATTTCTTCAACCTCAAACTCAATAAGGCAAGTTTTCCTCACCTCCTCCCCTTGTGCTAGATCTCACTCCTTACCCTTTTGATTTTGGTTGTGAATTAATGGAATCGTCCATGTCAATTTGAGTTATTGAGCTTAAATGAACCCCCCCCCCCCCCCTTTCTCCAATAGGTCGCGTCCGACCGCCATTCCTCCGGCAATCGACGGCAAATCCCAGGCCGGAGGTTGTGGCGTCGGCCACTTGGCCGGAGACTCCTTGGGGTGGCCGGATTTAGCCTGGAAATAGGCTACAGGATGGACTAATCCCGAGCCTTGACTCAAGGAAGAAGATAAAATCAGGGTCGTCCATCCTGATTAATATATTATGATTTAATTTTAAAACCTGTTCAACCACACTTAATGCAGTAGTTTGAACAATTTATTTAGGTATCTTACCCTCATAATTTGATGAAATAACATCAGAAAACTTGTAGATCTATGAGTCTAGTTTAATTAGAAGTTTGTTTCATGATCTTTGGAGCCGTGTAGCTCCCTGGGCACTCATTTTAGTGAGACATGTACATATGAGCACCTATATCTTTAAAAATTAATTTAGAGAGAATAACAACTCTAAATGACTTGAAATTTGGGACATGCATGAGTCATGTCCTATTATACTCCCTGCAAAAATTTGGGACTTTTTAGAAATAATTTTTATAAGATTTTGTACAACATTCCATTTTTCTTGTATAACCTAGATCTAGGGTTAATATAATGGTCTAAATCCACCCAAATTTTCTCTGGATGGTAGATCAGGCCAAGTCTAGTCTATGGTAGAAATTTCAGGCCATTTGGACCACTACATGTTGGGATAAACCACATGCATGTCTTGACATGGTTAAGGTGTGGTGTGCATATAACCCAAATAGGTATATTGTGACCCTGGCTCTTTTTACTTGGTATTAGCCTCGGAAAATTTAGCCACACCTTTATGATGATACAATACTTCACCTAACCAAAAATTGGAATTTTTGGTGCACGCTTTTCTAAGGTTTTTGGTAGAAATTAAATAAATCATGCATGGTGTCTATTATAGGTTATTTGGACTCAAATCACACCAAATCTCCTTTGGGAGGTTGGTTATGAGTGTATTAGTCACTGGAGAAATTTTTGGCTCAATTGGATTTTGTGTATGAGTAAATCCATGAGTTATTTGAGCCATAGAAAAATCTTCTTATATGTCACACTAAGTGTTGTTCTTGCCTTAGTAAAATAGACATTTTGCACTCAAATCTTGAGGCCCTAAAATGAAAAGTAGGCAGAGAAAATTGTTGTAGGCCTCTGTGTATACAATCAGAAGAAAGTGAGATCACACCATTTTGAGCCATACAACTCTCTGTAGGGTAGATTTAGTAAGGTTGGTCCTAAGTGAAGGACAAGCCTTAAAATGTGAATAACTTCTATTTGGTAATTGATATGAGGCTAAAAATTTAACCATGTCTGAATGTACCCTAGATCTACTATGACCCCAAAAAACAGAATTTTTGGTAGAAATCTAGTAAATCACATATATGGTGTATAATATGGGTGGTTTGGGCTCAAATCACTCCCAATCTCCTTTGGGGGGTTGGTCATGTATATAATAGCCTCTGGTTAAAATTTTAGGTCCTTTGGACCTCTGCATGTTAGGTTATTCCACATGCAAGTGTAAGGAAAATTTGGTGTGCGTATAGCACCACCATGTAGCATTAGAATTACATGAGAATTTAAGGGTTTTCCCTTGGTCAACCTTCATGAAATTTAAACCATATACTTAAGATCATAATACAATGCTCTATAGTGAAAATCATCAACATTGAGTTAATTTCCTTAGGAAAGTTGACTTCATATAATTTGGTCACATAGACCCAAGTGAGTAAATATAGGGTCGAAGCCCACTGAAATGTAGTGAAACTTTGTACATAAACTTGTATACCTGTAGGAAGCTCTGAGAATTTTATTAGAATTAATCTTTGATTATATGACATGCTTCCTTCACAAAGTACAATTTGAGTTTATAACTTGAGAAATTCATAACATTAATTATACTTGCTGGATTGTTATATAATTTTGTACATAGACTTTTCAAACTAGTAGAAAGCTCTGAGAATTAGAATTAATATTTTATTATATGACATGTTTCCTTCACAAAGTAGAAGTTGAGTTTATGACTTAAGAAATTCATAACTTGGTTTATTGACACTGGAATATTCTAAGAATATGACTATAAGCTTTTTATAACATTGTGAATCTCTAGTAATTTTCCTGGAATTTATGATTACATATAATTGGTACTTCATTCACAATGTATACTTTGGAACTATATCTTAGAATATTCATACCTTAAATTATTGACTTTGGATATTCTAGGAATCTTATCATAAGTTTATAATATCTTTATGAACATATGGAACTAGGATTGACCCATCCTGATTTAGGATTCATATAGTCACTCTTTAGAACACGAGGATTCGACTAAAGGTCGCTGGTCTACGAATAGTAAAGATTGAAAACTTAGATTTAGCCCCCTCCCTTATGGTCACCACCCCTGGAGTTATTAACTCTCAGAGAATTGCATATATCCAGTTAGGATGGAAGGTTAATCACTAAGGACAGACATTAGAAGTAAAGGCTGGGGTGCGTTTAGTAAAATTATCAGTTCAGAGAATTACAATGACCTATTGGGAGTGGTGAGGAGTGACCTATCAAGAGGTTCAGTTATGATTGAGAGATAACACACAGAAATAAACGGTCACTAGGAGAGGCAGGGTTTCGGTGTTCAATTGAACACCGACGCTCGTCTGCCCGAGTCAATGGTATAGAGCAATCAGAGAGCAAAGGGGTATATAAGACTGGGTGGTCACTAATAAGAGTAAATATCCTAGAAAGGGGGATTTGAACTTTATCCACCATCGCATTCCCTAGTACCGCCGCGAGCCCTTCATCGGGTAGTCCACGGAAAGTTCAGGATTCACCATAAAACTTCTAAGCATAACTAAACGGTAGACAAGAGTAGTAAGTAGGAGATTCAGATATTGTAATCCTCGTCCCAAATTTGGGACTGAAAGGTATAAGGACTAGATAGTCCTGCGAGCTTGTAGGCTCGGTATATAAGGAAGAACTGGGTCAGTCCTGCGAGCGGTAGGCTCAGTATATAAGGAAGGACTTGGTTAGTTCTGCGAGCGGTAGACTCGATACATAAGGAAGGATGACTGATAGGTCCTGCGAGTGGTAGACACGGTAGTATAAGAAAGGACTGGTCGAGTACTCTGAGCCAAGAGCTTGGTGTTTCACTTAGAGGCATTGTTGTATCAAGTAGTATATACGTGGATACCCTGGTGTGTTCTTCAGGGGCGTACAAGAGATCTAGGTCGGGAGGTGTCATGCTAGCCTAGGAGTGGAGGACCCAATCCATTGCCCCTATTTGC
Organism: Dactylorhiza incarnata; assembly: GCA_033032865.1. Taxonomy (NCBI): domain Eukaryota; kingdom Viridiplantae; phylum Streptophyta; class Magnoliopsida; order Asparagales; family Orchidaceae; genus Dactylorhiza; species Dactylorhiza incarnata. The sequence continues at coordinate 251,908 of JAWHQI010000741.1, forward strand.
CTCAATAGGGTGTACCTGAACGGAGACTCGAAAAGTGGGATAGAGGTGGTGCTTACCAGATAGTACGCGGATACCCTGTGTGTTCTTAGGGGCGTACGTGAGGTCTGGGCTGAGAGATGCGTGGCATAAGCCTAGAAGTGGATAGCCTGATCCACTGCCCTGTTTGCCTCAACTAGGTACCTGAGTTGACACACTCGAACAGAGGGAACTACAAAAAGGTTTGTAACTACAGAGTCGGGTGGGTGAGTTGCATCATTGAATTGCATATCATAGCATAGCATTCTTGCATAAACCGAGACCTCATCGTATAAATTAGTATGAGCTCTTTATACGATGAGTTTACCTTAGTGTCAGATCACTTAGCTTATGTGTTTTGTGTGTACACATATAAGTTAAAGTTATTTTTGTAGCTGCTCTAGTTGTTACTTTACTTGCTCTAGCTTACATTTTAACTGTTTGTTGGTCTTTGTTACTACTATTATAGTTTTTCTTATCTTTTGCACTCTTTATATAGTCGGTATAGTAGAACTGCTATAATAGATTCTCTTTGATCTATACTCATGCTACCTAGCTCCACTGTCACCTGCTTGTTGATTTATCCTTTGTTGTCCTCCGCTTCTTCCTCCCGCTTGGTGCCTACAAGTCACCGGGGGAGGGGATGAGGAATTTGGCTTAGTCTTTCGACTAACGGTCAGTGGACCACATCATTTTAGGGGTGATATGTCGGAGCAGTTGGACCCTGTTCAGGAGACAGGTCAGGAGGACTGGATGAAGCAATTCAGCCACTACCCATTGTTGCAGCAGCAGCTACAGATACGTGGTGACAAGTTCGATAGCTTCCGCATAGATGTAGAGTGAGAGAATTGTCTACCGTATTTTGGATATGTACCGGGCATAAGCCCTTACTCTCTTACTCTTTCTTTTGTACTCATTGATGGACTTGTATTCTATTTTGAAATATACAGCTATGTGTGATTGTGGAGTTGGTGCATTTTTTTTATTTATCTCCTTCTTATCTTTTGTTGGCCTGTTGATCGTTTTTGCCGGCATGATCGGCGTCTTGCGGAGGCAGCTAATTCGGGTGTTAGTGTCACCGTAAGGCAGCAGTTCTGGGCATAAGATCTTACACAGCGTAGGATGTTCGCAATTACGATACTTCCTTTGGGCATTCTTACTTGCATGAAGAAGTGTTACTCTATTGTTTGAGACTAATTCTACTGGGGTTGGTAAAGTTCAAGGTGTTGAGAAATCAGGTGTAAATATTCTGCATGTCTATGCAACATCATGTCAATGTGTAATTCTTGTGCTTCCAGATCTTAGTACTACAAATCCTATGATACAACTCAACCCACCATGCACTTCAGTCTGGAAGTTTCTGCGAGTGAATACACATTTCTCGAACCTGAAGGTTTAATTTTAGAAGCTATGCGAGCTCTTTGTATATGACCGTTAAAGCTTTCGAAGAAATACGCAAAGGCTTCATATGGAAATATTGGGATTTGCTTTCATAGGTATGTAGCCTGCTTGAATTCTTCTAAATGAACACATTTTGTTTATAATTGTGTTAGTATTTTATGATTTAGTAACATTCTTTAGGACTTTCCAGATATTGCTAAAGCATTTTGATTTGTAAAACTTCATAAAAATGCTTCTATTGGAGCCTGCCGATGTGGGAATGATGAATGGAAAAGTCATAGAAGGGTGAATGGAAGTCTGTCATGTCACCTTATAATGACACCAGGTTCATAGACGATGTTAAGTGTACGAAAAATGTTTATGGATCCATCATGTTTAGATTTCTTCTATTACGCCATTTTGGGGCTTGCAATCACACATAATATTGGCGATCTGCATCTTAGACCTAAATTAGGATTCTTTTACCTTGCAGAATTTCACCAATGGCACTTGATTTGTCTTATTGGTTTTCTTCTGTTGTTATTGGCACCAATATATTGTGAGCAAGTGGGTGCCATTTTACTACAAAAGTTCAATAGTTTTAGGTGTTCAATGCCTTCCCAAACAGACTCTTAAAAATGATTGTGGTAAGGTCATGCTACTGGCCGTTTTCTGTGCTTTTATATGTTTGGCAAAGGTATAACCATACTTTTCCATTCTTATACGCGTTATGCGGTTTTCTTATGACAACTTGGAATCAGTTCATACATAGCACATTACTTCTCCAAAATAGTCAACTATATTCTTGTGAGCTTTGGGTTGAGTGAAGAGATGCATAATCTAGTAAAATTGTTGTAGTCAAAATCATATTCTTTTTCTTTGTGAGTTTAACAGCTCAATCAAATAAGCATGTTCTATATCTGCTTTCCTCCAAAATTTGTATGTGGTAGCACTTATGATAAATGTTATTAGTTGCTTATGGTTATGTTCTATTTATTAATATTTGATGATCAATCTTTTTGAGTTCTAAATTTTGTTTATGAAGACATAAAATCTGAAAGACACTTATCCAAAGTACTATGATATTGAATGGTAACTAGCATGACTAATTCTTTGTGCATAACTTTATATTGATTCCCTAAATAAATATCTTCTACTAGAAAAAAATTATTTATTTTATACACCACAACATTCAATGTATCTCTTTTGTTGCTTACAAATTAGTACTTTTTTTGTATAACCCATCTAAAAAACAAATTCTAGCATGGTAGCTAGATGTATATTCATTCTTCAATAGATTAGTTTGATAGGTAATTAAGAAGCTTCAATGGCTTGCATTACTAGCTCTTCAATAGATTGGTCATAATTTTTTGTAGTTTTGAGTTGTTGGAATGTTGCCCAACAAATTCCCAGGGGGGAGGCATGTTCGTTTTGATCCAAAGGAGATGAGTCTCAAATTTGAAAACATCATAAAAATCTGTTTGTTAATGGTGTTTATGGCTCCTTGTTAATGGCATGTTTCTGCGTCTTACTCTAGAATTGAGCATTCATGAATATCACTTGTATTGTGAGCCGAATCCCCATGGGGTTTGAAAATTATTTGGAGGATGAATCCTTTCTTATTCATCTTTTGCAAATAAATAGATACATGAGATGTACAGAAAAAGAAAATACATGAATTTACCTATGAGAGACTTTCTACAAATGGCTCCAACGTGTGAAGCTTTTGGGAAATTATTAATTACTGATAAGTAGTTTTTAGTCATAATATTTTAGGTTAGTTTAGTATAAATTTCCCTAGTTTTAATTATATTTTCTTTATATTTTATGTTTGTTGTTGTTATGTTGTTATTTTTATGTTGTCATGTTGTGTTATGTTTGTTATTTTATGTTTATTATTGTTATTTTATGTTTATTATTGTTATTTTATGTTTATTGTTGTTATTGTATGTGTTTTATATTTATTGTTGTTATCGTATGTGTGTTATTTTATATTGTTGTAATGTATGCTTGTTATATTTTATGTTATAATTTATGTTGTTATTTTATGATCTAATGTTTGTTATATTTTAATTATGTCATGCAATGTTATTATTTGATGTTGTTACGTTGTTTTAATTTCTCATAAAACTAACGTTTTATTTTATTTTATTTTGTAGGAATGTTGTAACCGCCACCTTTGCATGAGGTCGTCGCCATTGCCGTCGTGTGCCCGCCATGCTCGCCGCAACGCCATCGTCGCGCCATCAATATTCATGCCGCAACGCCATGCTCGCCGCAACGCCATCATCGCGTCATCAATATTCATGCCGCAACGCCATGCTCGCCGCAACGCCATCGTCGCGCCATCAATATTCATGCCGCAACGCCATGCTCGCCGCAACGCCACGTCCGCGTCATTGCCGCCACCTTTGCATGAAGTCCACGCCATCTCCGTATGTGCAGCCGGCCATCTTTGATGCAATCCACTTCAGCTCAAGTCCACCAACCAACCAGCTCTTCCATACAGCCCGTGAGCCACCTTTCCATGCAGCCCGTCCAACTCAATGCTGCCCACCTCCTCATTCAATTCATTTCAGCCCACTTCTTCCACTTCCCACGTGAAACAGCCACCTCATGCATGCACTTCTTTATGCTTCTCTCTCTCTCCTTTTAATTTCTTTTTCCCTTCTATTTTAATTCTCATTCATCCCCCCTTCTTCCCTTTTAATATTCTATTTTATTTTATTTCTCTTTAAATTAACATGCATGCATGAGGACCATTCTCTCTCCTCCTCTTTATTTTCCCATGCATGAACCTTTTCTCCCTCCTCCCATTAAATATTATTCATGCATCATATTATTCATGCATCTTCTCCCCCTTCTAGAATCTTCCCCCTCACCTATATATATGACCTCATTCTCCAAGCTTTCCCTCTCTCTGGCTCTACCCCTTTTTGGGTAGAGATGTTTCTATTTTTCTTTCATTGAAGATTTTAGTTTGTTTATTTAATTTTTATGTAATTTCAGTTCATGCAACGTTAATTAGATTTTGTTTTTAGCAAATTTGTTTCTTCCTTCATGTACTCTTTTTTTATAGCAAGTAGTATAATATGTAGACCTTGATTTTTACAAATTTTGGAATGAAATAAATATCTCTCTCTTATATTCGCTCTTTTCAACCTTCGATTTATTCGTGATTTATATCGGGTTCATATGTCGATGTGTGAACTTTCGTATCTGATTTCGTATTCTAGTTAGCCGAGAGGCTCATGCGTATGAATTGATCGCTCACGAATAAAAAGAGTTGCTCGCAACCCTCGAGAGAGGATGACGAAAATCTTCTGGATAGGAGTCAAATCCTATAGCGGGATTCACCTCGTTAAAGCGAGTTTTAGGGTTTCGATTAGAACGAGAGTTTGGTCGATCAACCTAATCTCAGGTGGACGTAACCCTCGAGAGAGGTGCGTTCATAATTCGGGAATCTCCACGGTCAAGGATCGGATTAGACGTTTATAAGCTATCATTATTATTTCATTTCGAAGTTTGTTTTATTCAAGTTTAGATTTCTTATTTCGCATTTTCATTTTAATCATAAAATTATCGTAAATCTTTCATCGATAAAATAATAGTTAGTTTTCTCGAAGTAGGAGTACTCGACAGACCCGTGTTTTAATACGACCTTGATATTTTTAATATCCTATGCTATATTTCGATAGGTACACTTGCCTTAATCGAGTATAGATTGGAGAACACAAAAATCTCTATCAATTACAGAGGATGAGTTGTCAATTACACCATATTTATGTGGTGAATTGAAAGCCTTCCTTTCATATGTGAACTGAGATTATTTCCACGAAATACCATCCTTGATTTGAGCAATTGTATCCTTGATTTAAGCTAAATATTGAATTCACATTATTTCCCATTATTTATTTTATAGAATATAAATTAATAACAGTTACTGCACACTGTAACATGGAAGAAGAGTCGTCATTGATAAGAAGAAGAACAATAGAAAATATGAAAATAACAATTCGTGCAAGTTCTTTTATCACCACATTCAAAATGTAGGAAGAAATTATTTTATTATGATCACGATTGATTCAAAGAAACACATCATTGGTGTGTTTTGAGGGGTATTGCATTTCCTCCGACGTAGTATGCGCATCTGGCGGCGTTCCATGAAAGATATTATATATTGAAGGAGACTCGGATACCGTCTTTTGGTCCAAGTGGCCGGAAAAAAGGAAGCTCATTGTTCTTGAGTAGATTTGTTAATTACATATTTGTTTTTCATTTAATAGTAATCGCTTTGTTTATATTTTCATTGAGATTTTTTACAAAGTAGATATTTGATCTATTTATTATTCTCTCTTATCTTGTAAAACTTTTTTATTTCAATTTAATAGCTAGTGAATGAATATAAGGGCAATCGGCTATGCTCACCGGGCAAGCCAGGAAATTAAGCACACATGACCAGGAGCGGATTCAGAAAATTCAACGGAAGAGGGGGCGGGGGGGATTTTCTTTCTCATTTGACCATCATTTTTCACGTATAAGTAATCAAAATTCATTGTCTCAACGAGAATAATCCAAATTCACTGATCATCACCCCACAAATCCGCCCCTGCACATGGCAGATGATAATAAAATGTTAGGGAAGAAAATTAAAGCCGCTGCATTAAAGCATATCATATAAGATAAGATGATCAAACGAAGGAACATGAACTTATTCCGGAAATGTAAGATTCAGAAAAGAACTACATGAATTGCAAATTAACCCCTATCAAAATTCAAACGTGCACACATAGCAATAATTAATACTCTCTTAACATTGGTCGCACCCGACTCCTGGAACGCATGCATTATTCTTATGCAGACTCATCTTCATCACCGTCATCATCTCAATGCGAATTCATGGTTTGTTTCCATACCCGAGTTCCTTGGGCATCGTTGAGGTAAAGGTAATCATCGTCGAGGTGGAGCTTGCATGGATGACGCCTTTTTATGTTAATATGAAGATCATTCGTCCACACGGTAAAAAATTGGTTTGACCGGACTTTAAGCTCGCAATCTTCCTTCAATTCAAGTACGCAGCCATGCCCTCCGTTGGCGGTGTTTGTAGCCCAAACTGGAATGTGTAAAGGCTCATTATGGGTCGCTACGAGGTTGCAATCATACTGCATGGTGAGCACGAAGATACCACCCTGGAGAAAGCCCCCAGAGTACAGCACAATTTTTGACGAAACGTGTGGCACATACGTCATGAATACTGCAATTGCAGCATACAAGAGAGTTGTCGATGCAGAGGCGGTGATCGCCATGACGCACTTATTTGCCCAAGAGATAGTAGGGGGAATGAAGGTTGCTCATTTTGCTTGTACTATAACCATATATATTTATAGTATGTAGAGGTTGAGGTCTATGTTTAAGATTTTGTCGTGCATAAAAAAATTACAGCCACGTGTCAAACGGAGATAAGCAGGCACTTGATGCCACTTTGTATTTTAAAGAGAGAGAGAAGATTCCACATTGTATTCTTATGCAGACTCTTCTATTGATTACATCAACGGTCAATATACGGTGCCAAAGTCACTATTTCAAGGGGATAGAAAAATATCAATTTTTTATTCTTGCGAATAACTATTTCAAGAAGAAGAAAATATCATCAACTCTTGATAAAAGTTTCGTTGCGGGTCGTTCAACGCACTTATGGACCTGCCGAGGTGGATCGTCTTAGCTTGAGAGTGAGTCGAACATGCAAACAGTCAAAACATAGAACTAACAGTAGACAACAAGATTTTTACGTGAAAAACTTGGAAAGAGAAAAAAATCACGGGACCAGAACCAGCTTGGACGAAATCCACTAGTAGCAGCCGAGTATACAGATTATTAGCTTTTCAAAGGGTGACAGATCATCGCTCGTTTACAAGTATTTCTTAAGTATCCGGTGTTGTTCAGCGGAGCGCGGCGTGGCGCGCACTAGAGCGGAGTGTGGGGGCGCGTAATGGAGATAGTGCAGACTGGAGCGGAGCGCATACTGAAAGAGAAACAAGCATGCGGGAAGCGTGTGTTGAGCATGAGAATGAGCGTCGAGTCGGGTCTTCGTGCCTATGAGGTGGACTTCCGTCTGCAACTCTAATTCGTCGAAAAAACTTAGAGCTATTTCTCCACTTTCTCCCCTTCCAAATGAAAGTCTAGGCCCCTGCGTTCTCTTGACCATTGAAGCGGAGAATACGAATGTACAGTTTAGGTCTCTCTGATCATAAATTTTAGGAATATGACAACCTTGCCCCCCCCCCGGAGGCCCAGACAGCTTGGGAAGCCTAGTCAGGTTCGCCGAAAGGGCGGCTGAGGTGCCTGCGGGCGCGCAGCCTGCGCGGCCCCTGCGTGCGACTTCTGGGCCCCATGTGTGTGATTTGGGTATCTGTTTAAGGGGTTAAACGGACCTGGAATTGCACAAGGAAAGGACCACCGGAACCGTCGGGGTGAGCCGGTCAAGGTTGCGGTGAAAATCTACGGCTCGACCCTTTGAAATTTTGGGGAACCCCATCAAATTTATTTATATAATTTTAACCCATTATTTTCACGAAACTATTAATAGAAATTTTGATGACTTGACGGGGTTCCCCAAAAACAATTCTATCGAATAAGCGATATTTGGCCGCAACATCGACCGCCTCGTCAAGACAATTCCAGCGTGCTCAATCTCGTGCAATTCGGAGGCCGTTTGATCTTTCAAACGGGCACTGGAACGCGCAGGTTCTAAATACGCGTTGGACACGCCGCGCTTGCGCATCGCGCAAGCCCGTGTGTGCTCAGTGCGCAATCCTGTGAACGCAGTCATGCAGCTTGCATACTATGCGCAGACGCAACGCCTAGGCCGCGCGCGCGGTCGTGCAGCTTGCAGACCATGAGTACTCGCAACGCCCAGGCCGCGCGCGGGCCCCCACGTGAGCGCACCGCCGCCCGGCGGTCATCGCAACTTGCCACTGTCGTGTCGCCGCCACCCGCTCGCCGCAACACCGCCACCACCCGCCGCTGTCGTCGTCACTCGATCCGGCGAGCCTGCCCGAACTTCCCAAGTGTTGAAGCCAGGAAAATCCTAGGCTCCAAAATTCGGATCAATGCAGCCGGAGGGTACTCGCCCAGCGGACCGACTAGACGGCTTGAATGGCAACGACGAAGGAACTAGAATGCCAATAACATGACCCCATGTGCTGCAGCAAGGAGGTCCCACCACTTACCCAGAAGCTTAGAAGAGACTTCTCCTCCCCAACCAAAGATGGTCGAGTAGGATACGAGGAAGACACCAACTGGTGAGTATCTAGGATGACGGTCGTGGGTGACGGTCAAGAACTCAGGGAGACAAGTCTTCGAAAATGGGGTTCTGAAAGCTCAGCCAAAGGTGTCAATCCATGTACCACTAGGGTCCTATTTATAGGAAACCAAAGGGGAGGGGGTATTTATAGCCCAGCCTGGCGATTACGCGATATTGAGGGGAATCTTGCCTGGCTTCGGCGAGCATCTGCTATGGTCGCCCACCTGACGAATATGAGGGGCTTGCTCGCACATGCTCGCCTATACTCGCACAGGCCTTCTGCTGTCTCTGCTTGCTGGGCTGTCTTCAGTCTTTGAATATTGTCCTCTGTGTTGACCTTTGACTTTGACATTTTGCCTACGTGACTTGAATCGGGTCATACCTCGGAGAATATGGGTTATACACAAGTTTCCCGGGCCGCCAGGGGTAGGGGTGTTGGATCTTACGGCGCCCTTAGAGGGGGGGGTGAATAAGGGTGTGTTTAAATTGTAATTTTTACTTAATAATTTTAAGACAATTTTACTTTAATAAAAAGTTTCTTAAAAATTAATTTTAAAACAAAGCAATTTTTGTATAACACCAAGCACAAATTTTTAAGATAAAAATTTAAGCAAACAAATTTGCGATTAGTGAAAGGATCATAATTTTATTTATCATGAAATTTCCATACAAATAAAAATGATCTTAACAATGCTTAAGATCAAGGCACAATGATAAAATGAAAAATATATTTTTGATTTACCAATCCTTCTCCCAAGGATCGGAAGGCTATCGCTTGTCTTACCCAAGACCAAGCCCAAGCCTAACCTCTAGATCTTCCCAAGATCTAGACGTAGCACACAAGGCCACGATTTCCCCAAGCCACGCAAGGACTTGGACGCTCCGCACAAGGAAGCGATTTTCCCCTAAGCCACGCAAAGACTTAGACGCCGCACGCAAGACGACGATTTCTTCCCCAATACAAAATGAAATATGAGTAAATGAAAATACAATATGAAAAAGACAACTCCCTAGAAATTCAGATCTCTGAATGGATTGTTGAAGCCTCGAGATGATCGTTGATGGAGTGGCGCGCCCGATCTCGTCTTCAATCTTCAATCCTTCTTTTCACAATTAGGAGTTGAGGAGGTTCTGGAGCTCTCTGGTTCGTATGCACTCAGGTAGGGACTGGAAATCTCAAAAGCTTGGAATGCACGAACCAAAGGCACCATTTTATAGACTTTCACTGTCGCCTGGGCGACAGTCACTGTCGGAAATTTCCGACACCGCCAAACTGCCTTGATCGTGCCGTCGAGCCGTCGTGTGGGCAGTTGCTGGAATCGTGGAGCTGTCGCTGGGGCGACATCGATGTCGGATTTTCGACAGCGCAAAACTGCCGCTGTCGTGGGTGACGTCGTGGGCAGTTGGTGGAATCGTGGAGCTGTCGCCTGGGCGACATCGATGTCGGAATTCCGACAGCGCAAAACTGTCTTTCGTCGATCTGCCGTGGAGGGAAGTAGTTGTAACTTCTCTGTTGTCGCCTGGGCGACAGTGGCTGTCGGAATTTCCGACAGTGAATTTTTCCCACATGCAATTTTAGCTCCAGCAGCAATGTGAATATCACATACCTGTTATCTGCACACCATTAATGAAAATAGAATCAAATACAAAAGGGACTTTGTTATTATCAAACCGGAGGAGTGCGAAACGCATGCTCCAACAATCTCCCCCTTTTGATAATAACAAATCCGTATAAAAAGAAAACATGTCTATTTAGATTGTTGATTTTAGACATTTGGGTGTGTGCACAAATATAACATGATATATTTCTCTTAAAATAAATAATCTCCCTTGATATATTTCTTTTAAAATAAATACTCTCTTTTAGGTGAAGGCTCCCCCTAAATGAATGCTCCCCTAAATATATGCTCCCCCTTAATATATGCTCCCCTTAAATATATGATGTAATGTGTAGGTGGAATATTTAGGAGTGATATATTTGTGATTTTTCTTTTTATACTTTAAATTCTCCCCTTTTGGTATTAGCAAAAGTGAATATTAAATAAAAGAGTAGCTTTTAAGGGATGGGATATAGAATTGTAGAGTAAGCGGAAGCAATTTGATGGTAATAATTGAAGTCCATGAAATAATAGGAATATGCCATAGTATGAATAAGCCCATGAAGTGACGGTATAGCCATATGAAGTATATGAAAGAAAATAACTTCAATATGAGTAAGGTCATTTGAAAGTATCATAGAAAGACACAATAGTGTATAGATATATGGAATATTTTCGGTCCAATTCTCATGAGATGAATGTTTATATAACATAATGATGTGTAAATGTGATACTTAGATCAAACATATGAAGTTATTTAATTTACATGATCATTAAAATGTATAACATAATAAAAGCATATAAAGTCAACTTTGACGTTGAAGATATAGCACAAGATGAATAGAAAACCATGTTTCTTTTGCACAAGACACTTTACAATTCTTTCCAAGGTGCTTAACCTCACAATGCTCATTAAGACTTATCAGGAGGGTAAGTAGTGCTTGGTGGAGTATCCTTGTCGTTATTTTAATAATTTTTTTTTGTTTTATCACAGATGTTGTGATATTGTAATTTTGATATATTGAAATTTTTTTTTTTTAAATTGACCAAGGATCTCCGAATTCACTTGAATCGCAAAAGATGGTGTATATTTTGTTGTGCTAACAAATCAATGTTGAAAGTTGTATTTAGAAATGCTATTGTATTATGTGAAAACAAATATGATCCATGTATATTTTAAATAAAACGACATACGTATTGATCAAAAGAAGTGAACGTGATAGTTCATTATGATAGATAAACAATTTTCTCATACTTAGAGGCATGCGAAAACAATTTCCAATGGTCTAAACAACTAAGTAGAAGTGTCAATACGATGATAGCTTGGAAATGAAATCATATAAACATGTAAGTCATTTTTTTTGAATAAATAACACATGGTTTGTCATCAATTCATGAGGTGAAGCATTAATAATGACATATAACTATTGTAAATCATCAAAGGGACCCAGAATTGAAGTTTTTACAAAAATTTGAGCTGTCGGAAATTTCCGACACTCACTGTCGCCTGGGCGACAGCCAAAAGTATAAATAAGGCTGGGGACCGAGTTAAAACACATTGTGCATCATTTCCTGGAGTGAAAAACGAGAGGAAGGCTGTCGGAAGTCGGCGACAACCCTAGATCCAAGGTATGGGTTTTTTTGATTTTGTGTTTTTAACTCCAAATTTTTAGGGCTTTTTAATTTTGATAGTAGAGAAGAAGGAAAAAAATAGTTTTCATATTGATTTTTGATTAATGGTGGAGGTTTGGAAATTTTTGATTTGAATAAAATGTAGATCTAGTTTTAAACTATAGGATCTTGGTGGATCTTTGCTTAAATGTCTAGCTTTGTGAAATTTCTCTTGATTTTGTGATAAAGGTTTTCATTTGTGCATTTGCAAAAAAAAAAATTTTGTAGATCTAGGTTAGAGAAGAAGATGGAAGATGTTGAATAGTGAAAGATTTGTAGAATTTGATAATTTAAAAAAAAATAGATTAATTTTTTTAAAACTTGATGTTGAAATAACATTTAGTATGAGTAGATCTGAAAGTTTTAGGAAAAATTATGAGATAAAATCACTTGGAGGGCTGTCGGAAATTTCCGACAGCCACTGTCGCCTGGGCAACGGTGGTTCCAGTGCTCAATGAAAAATCTGTTTTAATCAAGAATTTTTGTATTTTATTTGCAGAATGGCTTCCAGCTCTAAAGCTCGAAAGAGTACTTCGGGAGAGATGCACATACTTCATATCAAGTTTTTCTGGAGTGGAGAAGGCTATTGTTGGGGTGGCCAAATACATCGAATTTGATTTGCCAAAACATGATCATATTTATGATCGTCTTGCGAAGGCAGGTATTCTCTCAATAATCTCACCAGAGGGGTTTTCATCCTTTTTAATTCGTGAATTTTATAACCATTTGGAAGACCCAAATGTTACGAATTGGATGGAGGTGTGAGATCAAGGATCCAAGGTCAACATGTGGAAATAACACATGTTGATCTACGAGAGGAATTTGGACTAGTAATGAGTGAGAATATGCCTGATATAGTGGAGAATTATCGGAAGGATAGAGATTGGACCCTAGTAAACATGAGTTTACATGGGAATCAAAAGAAAACTCTTACCACTGAAGTTACCTCACTTACACCGGATGCTTACTTAGTCCAAGATATATTAAGGAATTCGATGATGTTGAAGAGTGGAGACACGAGAAGCATTACTGCGCAGTTGACCCTCTTTACGTACTATATTATGGAGGATGAGCCTTTTGATATGGCAGACTTCATACTCTCTCAGATTAGGTATACGTACAGATTGAAACATCCAAGATGGGTGAAGGTGCATACGCTGCCAATGGGGTTGGTAATTCAGCGTGTACTTTATAAGAAGTATGGATGGATTGTGCAAGACTCGTATTTTGATGATTGTTATCCGGAAATTTATTTCACGGGTTCAATGAAAGGGAAGAAGCCGCTTAGAAAAGCTCAACCGGGAATTGAGATTAGAGAGCCGAGCATTTCTAGGGCAGGATCACTAAGGGAGTCCATTGATGATTTGCGTGATTCGTTAGAGGATCACAAAAAGGAAGTGAAAAAGGATCGTAGTCGAATGCAGAAATTTATGAAGTTTCTCGTCAAAGGTCTGAAGTTGAAGCCAACGCCGGAGGAGGAGGCAGAATGGCAGTAGTACCGGACGAAGAACCGCCGCGCCAATCGGTGAGGCGGACTCGCCGAGGCAAAAGCCGTGAGACTGGGGAGGACCTCCAGAAGATTGTCCAGAGAGCAGCGGGGGCTGGTTATGAAGATTCA